>CAUYQV010136496.1:0-37910 GCA_963574575.1 Galagoides demidoff | reverse complement strand
TCATAGCAACCTCCAACTCCTGGGCTCAAGCGAGTCTCCTGCCTCCACCTCCCAAGTAGCTGGGACCACAGGCGCCTGCCACAACACCCAGCCATTTTTTGGTTGCAGCCATCATTGTTGTTTGGCGGGCCCAGGCTGGGGATTAGAACCTGCCACCTTGAGTGTATGTGGCTGGTGCCTTAGCCGCTTGAGCCATAGGCACCGAGCCTTCTATTTTTACTAGAGACAGGGTCTCAACCCTCCTCAGGCAGGTCTCAAACTCTTGAACTGAAGCAGTGCACCCACCTCAGCCTCCCAGAGTGATAAGATTACATGTGAGAGCCACCACAGTCAGATAACTTTTCTTTCATTCAAATTTGAAAAAATGAGCATTCATGTATCATTTTGTAGCAGGAAACTGATGCAGACAGAAGACTTCAGGCACCAGTTGATTAGAGGAAGCCAGTTTATTCCTGCTGGGGGAGACCAGTGTGTCTCTAAAACTAAGATCCGCCCCCCAGCGCCCCCCACCACCCCCACTGCATCTCTTGCCTCTCTTTTATCCATTTTTTAGGGCAAGAGTGCATGTGAGGGTCATAAAAGAGAGAGAGACATGACATCATCCTCAAGGTCCTGGGCTCAAGGGGGAAGGTCAGATTCACCCCTGTCCTTGAGACTGGTCAGGCTACCTGCCTTCAAAGGCAATGGAAGTCCAAGGAAGTTACTAGGTTACAATGTAGGCCCCACACATGTCAACGGAGGAACATACAGACAACAGAAATGCCTGTGGCTTGGCTAAGGCCTGCACAGGGCGACTAGGGCTGCTTTTACTTTCTTGCCTCAATTTGTGTACCTGAAAACAAATGCAAGTTTAAAAAAAATAGGTCAGAGCAACTATACCCTAGATCCCAAAACTATTAGAAAACACATTAGTTCATAAATAGTTCAACAATAAAATTAAGCATTTTTGTATCACTAACTCCTCTACTTATGATCTAGATGCAAGAGGAGTTTAATAAATAATGTGCTAAATGCAAAAAAAAAAAAAAAGAAGAAGAAGCGAAAAGGACAAACTTGGGTTCTGAATCAGAGAGTTAAAGTATGTAATTTTTAGACATGGTGGGGGCAACTTTCACACCAGCTGGATAGAGAACAAGGGCACACCTTGCCATACCCCCCTAAGGTATTTAGAGAGAAGAGGGACATGTGTCCTTTTTTCCCTAACCATATCAGATTCATGTGGAATTAAAGTTGACTTCCTTGAGAGATGAAAATAAACACCTAACCTTGTTCTCTTTGGCACATGTAATAGAGTTTTGTGGCAGCCTACATATGTAATAAAACATTTTATCTGACTAGGTATTACTGTAGTCAAAGGAAAAATATAACCCCCACAGGTACATAGGGAGATTAGATTATAGCAGCATTCACAAGACTTCTTGCTGTTGGAAATAAACACAAAATATACTAAAACCATTAATAACACAAGAAGATATAATTTATGAAAATATTACTGTCCATAAAAATATAACCCTGTCATAAATTTAGAGCATGTTAAAACTACTCTGCTAATTACAAAAAAATGTTAAACACATCATTGACTATATTTTTATTAGAATATTTTGAAAATATGTTATTAGAAAAAAGAGCAGAAAAGAATGCATTATTATAAAGCAAGCTGAATTATTCAAGATCATTCTTTTGAAAGTTTATTTGAATAATAATGATTATAGCAATCTAAATGTTTAAAGGCAATGCTGAAGTTTACACTTGCTCTGGATTAGAGAAAATAATCACGTTTTACCCTGTGCATCTCTGGATCATAGTTTCTCCTCACGACCCACTGCTTTACTCTCCCCTCCCACGTTTAAAGACTGAATGATAATAGTGGTTTGTGTGTCCTAAAAGACCACAAACATGGTGAGGGCTGCAGAATAAATGCAAGAGGAAGCAGTCATCATTCCTTCCTGCGATGGAGGATGGATAAAAGACAGAGCAAGAGCTAATTGGCCTCGAAATGTTCACACCAGCTGTTGGAGCCCTTTTCTTGATCATTGCTACAGGGTCATTGACTATGTGGGACTGTGCTGTAGAAACCAAGATACAAGTATGAAAAGGCTTGAAAAGTGAAGAATAGCCGTTAATTAGGCAGTACAGAACAAGCTGAGCAGTGAAAATGTGGGACGACCATACCTTGAGGAGAAATTTGGCCAATGTAATAGCCTATATATTAGTGACAGCTAAGAATGTCTGAAAGCGCAATTTTCTAAAGGTTGAGACTTTATTCTTGCCTCAGAGTTCCTCACCCAGCAGAGGGGTTTATCATTCACCGATCCCTGACATAAAAATAGCAAGGGCTTTGAGACTTTCCACTGAACTTCGCAGATATTTGCAAAGCATTTATGTGGCTTTTAAAGGTAAATGTGTTCCCTCAGATTTACATAAACACTATTAGGATGAATACAGCTCCTCAGCCACTTTTCTCTTTTTAATGTCTTTGAGTTTACAAATATTACCTCTGAAATGAAAATGGAACTTCCTTGTTCTCTCACTGTGGTATAGACTCTCAATGCTAATATTGAAACAGAATAGAATTATCCTGCAGTGCAGTTGAGGTCCTGTATTTGAGATCATATAATAAAGAATTCTTTGTGTGCTAAAAATTTGACACATAACTCTGGGAAGTATATAAGGAGCAATGCAAACACATTTAATGCATACAATCCCCAGACAGTTTGGCATTTTTAATAGGATTTTTAGATATAACATCTTACATAACTGCACAGAAACTGTTTCATTTTTAGTCTTTTATCATCAGCAAGAAACCAGAAAATAGTGCTTCCTAAGCCAAAGAAAAATTTGCTGGTGATTACACTTCTTTTAGTTGAGCTCCTTAAAGATAATTTCTTCCACTTTTAAAGAAAGTGGTAGTAACCATCTCATATTTTAACAGAAGAAATGGAAGGAAATAGATCCATTTACATCACATCGCATTGTATTACATTGGAAAAAGGCATTGGTCATCTTTAGAGGTTCTGTTTACAAAAGTAGTTTCTATACACTTGGCAATAGTTTCAGGGGCTCTGTAGTTTACAAGTCTTCAAACTATATGAAACTGATAATGCCCCACATAAGCAGTGACCTAACTGCTCTAAATGGAATCTTATCCTTTCTCCCTGCTCCTAATTTAAACGAATGGACAGTGGATATTTTTAAATGGATGAATTTCTAACTTTATTATAAAGTTTAATATTAAGGGAAATAAGATTTTGCAAATAAAGTTTGGAAGGTCACAAAAAGCAAAGTATTGCTTTCTTAAAAAGTCCAGACATCCAAGAATTTCTAAACCTCTTACAGAAAACAGAAAGATTGAGAATCTATAAAACCTAATTTAGTTCTGTGCTTCTAAATGCAGAAAAATTATATTTGAAAACCCTGACTTCAGCTTGGGTGGGAATCCTAGCCTAAATCTGGAACTCAACATGGATATTACAAGAAATATTAAACTTTGACTAATGAGGTACAGTACTCCGGAATTTTAAATGGAAATGGACATGTAAATTATTTTAAGTAGGATGAATTCAAAGTTTTACAATAATGATGCTAACAAGATTGACCACTTATTGTAAAATATCAAGGTTTTATTGTGCTCCAGGTACTGTAGGGATACTTTATATATTTCTTATTTATGCCCATGTCAATTTTATGAGGTAGATACTTATATCATTTTAGAGATAATTTAAAATTATAATTCTAAGGTCATATGACCAGTAACAAATAAAGCTGAAACTGTTCTCCTTTTTTTTCTTTATTTATTTTGATAGATATAGGGAGTATAAATGATTTTTGTTATATGGATGAATCATGTAGCAGTGAAGTCAAGACTTCTAGTGTACCTTTCACCTGAATGCTTTACATTGTGCCAGATATGTAATTTTTCATCCTGAATTTCTCCTCTTACCCTCCCCCTTCTAAGGTTCCAATGTCAGTTACAGCATTTTGTAGGACAATGCATACTTATTGTTTGGCTCCCACCACTAATTACTTTCTTGTTCCTGAGATACTTAACTAATAATGAAATAGAACTTGCTGCAAAAGACATTATTTATCTTTTTATGGCCAAGTAGTATTCCACAGTGTGTGTGTGTGTGTGTGTGTGTGTGTGTGTGTATCCACTCTTAAGCTACTCATGATTAGGTGATGGGAACATAAGTTGAATCCATACCTTTGCAACTGTGAAGTGTGTTTTGATAAACATAAGAGTACAGGTGTCTTTTATGTGATGACTTCCTTTGGTAGATACAGAGTAGTGAGGTGGCCAAATCAAAGGTAGGTCTACTTTTAGTTCTTTGAGGCATTGCCATCCTATTTTTCCATAGAGGGTGTACTAATTTACATTCCCATCAACAGTGCTTTAAGTGTTCCCTCTGCACTGCATCCATGCTAACATCTACTGATTTTTGACCTTTTTAGTAATGGTCATTCTGAAAGGAGTTCAGAATGTTCACTATTGTTTTCACTTGCATTTCACTTGATGATTAGTAATATTGAACATTGTGTCATATGTTCATTAGCTATTGAAATATATTCATTTGAAAATGTCTATTCATGTCCTTTGACCACTATTCAATGGAATTATTTGAGTTTTTTCTTGCTGATTTACTTTAATTCTTATAAAGTTTAGATATTAGTCCTTTGTCAGATACTTAGTATGTGAATATTTTCTCCTATTCCATAGGTTGTCTATTCTCTTGATTATTTATTTTGCTGTACAGAGCTTTTTAGTTTAAGTCTCATTCATTTATTCAAATTAGGCTTTATTTACTTTTGGGGTCTTAGTCGTAAATTCTTTGCTGAGATCAATGTCCAGAAGAGCTCTCCTTAGCTTTTCTAGAATTTTGTATGGCTTCAGTTCTGCCTTACATTTAAGTCTTTAGTTCATCTCAAGTTAATTTTTGTGTAGGAGAAGAAGAGATGCAATTTCATTCTTGAGTATGTGGTTATTCAATTTTCCCAGCACCATTTATTGAACAGAATGCCCTTTCTCAGCATATGATTTTCCCTGTTTTGTCAAAAGATCAGGTAGCTGTAGGTATATAGCTTTTTGTTGAAGTTCTTAATTCTGTTCCATTCATCTATGTGTCTACTGTTCTATCTCAGTATTATGCTGTTTTGGTTACTATAAATTTGTAGTGTAATTCAAAGCCAGGTGATGTGCTGCCTCCAGATTTGTTCTTTTGATTAAAATTGTTTTGGCTATTTGATCTTTTTTTTTTTTTATTCCATATGAAATTTAGCATTTTTTTTTCTAATTTTATAAAAACTGTTGTTGGTATTTTGATGGAATTGTATTACATCTGTAAATCACTTTGGGCAATACGGACATTTTAAGAATATTGATTCTTTTGATCTATGACCTTGGAATTTTTTCCATTTGTTTGTGTTATGTATTATTTCTCTTATCATTGTTTTCTAGTTTTCCTTGTAAAGATCTCCTCCTGATTAGGTATATTATTATTTTATTTTATTTTATTGCACTTGTTGTGAATTGCATTGCATTCTTGATTTGATTCTCTACTTGGGTGTTATTTGTATATGGAAAAGCTGGCTTGGCACCTGTAGCTCAGTGACTAGGGAGCCAGCCACATACACCAGAGCTGGCAGGTTCGAATCCAGCCCAGGTCTGCCAAACAACAATGACAGCTACAACCAATAAATAGCCGGGTTTTGTGGTGGGTGCCTGTAGTCCCAGCTACTCGGGAGGCTAAGGCAAGAGAATCTCTACGTGCAGTGAGGTATGATGCCCCCACCCTATACGAAGGGTGACATACTGAGACTCTATCCCTCCCCCCAAATAAAGTATATAGAAAAGCTTTGTGTACTTTAAAATTTTAACCTGAGACTTTGGATGAATTAATCAATTCTAGAAATTATCAATTATTTCTATACATGGATAATATCATAAGCAAACAAGGATAGCTTGACCTCTTCTTTTACAGTTTTGAGAGACCTTTATTTCTTTCTCTTGCCTAATTGTTCTAGCTAGGACTTCTAGTACTATGCTGAATAGAAATGGTGGACAAGAAATGGTGAAGGTTGGCATCCTTGTTTTATTACAATTTTTGAGGGTAATTCTTTCATTGTTTCTGTACTCAGTATGATGTTATCTGTTGGTCTGCCATATATAACTTTTGTTATTTTGGGATATATTTCTTCCATATCTAGTGTGATGAGGGTTTTATCACAGAGTAATGCTGGATTTTAACAAATGTTTTCTCTGCATCTATTAATGTAATCATATGGCTTTGTTTTTAATTCTGTTCTTGTGGTGAATCACATGTGGTGCACATGTTGAACCATCCTTGCTTCCCTGAGATGAAACCTACTTGATCATGATGAGTTGTCTTTCTGATATGCTTTTGGATTTGGTTTGTTAGTATTTTCTTCAGGATTTTGCACTGCATTTATGTTCATTAAGGATTTTGGTCTGTAGTTCTCCTTTTCATTGTGACCTTTCCTGGTTTTGGTAACAGAGTGATACTGACTTCATAGAATGAGTTAGAGAGGATTCCCTCCTTCTTGATACTGTGTATTGCTTTCAGTAGAATAGTTGCCAGTTCTGTTTTAAATGTAGGGTAGAATTTGGCAATGAATTCATCTGGGCCTGAGCACTTTTTTGTTGTTGGGAAATACTTTTACTACTGTTAAATCTTAATACTCATTATCAGTCTGTTCAGGAATTCTGCTTCTTTCTAATTTACACTTGGTTACTTGTGTTTCCAAGAATTTATCCATTTCCTCCAAAATTTCTAATTTGCATGCATAGAGGTGTTCATAGGAACCTTAGATTTCTGTGGTATTGCTTGCAATTTTTCATTGTTTAGTTCTGATTGAGCTTATTTGAATTCTTTATCTTTTTTTTTCTTGGTTAATCTAGCTAGTGGTCTTTTTATTTTGTTTATAATTTTAAAGAACAAAATTTCAATTTCATTGGTCTTTGTATTATTTTTCTTTTCCTTTATTTCAATTCCATTTGATCCTATTCTGACATTTTTATTTCTTGTCTTCTGTTACATTTGGGTTTGATTTGCTCTTGTTTACCCATTTCCTTGAGGTCTAACAGTAGGTTGTTTATTTCTGATTTTTTGTCTCTGGGATATAGGCATATTTCTATAAATTTCCCTTATAGTACTACTTTTGCTATCTCCATGAGAATTTCGGTAGCTTGTGTTGCTATTTTGTTGAAATAATTTTTTTTTATTTCTATCTTTTTTTATTTTTATTGTTTGGGATTCATTGAGGGTACAAAGAATTAGGGTACACTGATTGCATTTGTTAGATAAAGTCCCTCTTATAATTGTGTCCCACCCCCAAGAGGTGTGCCATACACTGGGACCCTCATCCTCCTACCCTCTCCCACTTGCTCATTCCTCTCCCTCCTTGTATTAGCTCATCCCCTGCCTTCATATTAGAATTGAGTACATTGAATTCTTGCTTCTTCATTCTTGTGATGTTTTACTAAGAAGAATGTTTCACCTCCATCCAGGTTAATGCAAATGATGTAAAGTCTCTATCTTTTGTAATGACTGAATAATATTCCAAGATATTCATGTACCACAGCTTGTTAATATATTCCTGGGTTGGTGGGCATTTAGGCTGTTTCCAGAATTTGGCGATTGTAAATTAGGCTGCAATAAACAGTCTAATACAAATGTCCTTATGATAAAATGATTTTTTCTTCTGGGTAGATGCCTAGTAATGGAATTACAGGATCAAATGGGGGGTTAATTTCAGTTATTTGAGGATTCTCCATACTTCCTTCCAAAAAGTTTTTAGTCCCTCTAGTAGGGTAAAAGTGTTCTCTCCACATCCACATCAGCAATCTGCAGTTTGAGCCTTTGTGATGTGAGCTATTCTCAGTGGAGTTAGGTGATATCTCAGGGTAGTTTTGATTTGCTTTTCTCTGATGATTAGGGCTGATGAGCATTTTTCATATGTTTGTTAGCTTTTCATCTGTCCTCTTTTGAGAATGTTCTATTTGTCTCTCTTGCCCATTGATATAAAGGATTGTTGGCTTTTTTTGTTGATTAATTTGAGTGCTCTTCAGATCCAAGTTATCAAGCTTTTGTCTGATTCATAATATGCAAATATCTTTTCTCATTCTGAAGATTATCTGTTTGCTTTACTTGTAGTTTCCTTAGCTGTATAGAAGCTTTTCAGTTTAGTTAAATCCCATTTGTTTATTTTTATTGTTATTGCAATTTCCATGGATGTCTTCTTCATAAAATCTTTCCCAAGGTCAATATCTACAAGTTTTTTCCCTATACTTTCTTTGAGAATTTTTATTGTTTCATGTCTTAGATTTATATCCTTTATCCATCTTGAATCAATTTTTGTAAGTAGTGAGAGGTGCAGGTCCATCTAGTTCTTCCAACATCATTTATTGAATAGAGATTTTTTTCCCCAGTGTATGTTCTTGTTTGGTTTATCAAAGATCAGGTGTCTGTACAATGTTAGTTTCATTTCCAGGTTTTCTATTCAGTTCAAGATGTCTATGCCTCTATTTTTGTACCAATACTATGCTGTTTTGATTACTATGGCCTTGTAGTACAACCTAAATTCTGCTGTGCGGATGCCTCGGGGTTTGTTTTTATTACTAAGACCTGCCTTAACTCTACAGTTTTTTTTTGGGGGGGGGGTTCCATACAAAACAATGAAATATTTTTTTCCAAGTTTTGAAAGTACAATGTCGGTATTTTAATAGTGATGGCATTGAATCCATAGATGGCTTTGGGAAGTATAAACATTTTAACAATGTTGATTCTTCCCAGACATAAGTATGGTATGTTCTTCCATATTTCTTTCTGTTTTTTTTTTCTTATTCTTCCATTTATTAGTGGAATCTTCTGCTATTTCTTTTCTTAGGGTTTCATAATTTTCTTTATACCTGTTTTGTTTGGTATATTCCTAAGTATTTCATTTTCTTTGAAGCTATTATGAAGGGAGTTGTGTCCTTAATTAGCCTCTCATCTTGGCTGTTACTGGTATAAACAAAGGCTACTGACTTGTGGACACTGATTTTATATCCTGAGACATTACTGTATTTTTTGATGACTTCAAGGAGTCTCATGATTGAGTCTTTGCAGTTGTCAGCAAAGAGGGAGAGTTCGACCTCCTCTACTCCCATTTGGATGCCCTTTATTTTCTACTCTTGCCTGACTGTATTGGCTACAATTTCTAGCACTATGTTAAATAGTAGTGGAGATGGAGGATAACCTGTCTGGCTCCAGTTCTAAGTGGAAAAAGCTATCAGTTTTACTCCATTGAGTATAATATTAGCTGTGGGTTTATCATAGATGGGTTCAATCAGATTAAGAAATGTGTCACCTATGCTTATATTCTTAATTGTTCAGTTAACCCTTTATTGGATGTATAGCATGCAAATATTTTCTCCTACTTTGTAGGTTATCTATTTGCTCTAATGATTATTTCCTTGGGTGTGCAGAGGATTTTTTTATTCGATCAAGTCTCATTTACTTATTTTTATTGTGGGGTCTTCTTCATAAATTATCTTGCCTAGACTGATGTCTGTAGGCATTTTTCTTCTAGAATTTGTGTAGTTTCATGCCTTAAGTTTAGATCTTTTATACATCATGAGTTAAATTCTGTGAGTAGTGACAGATAAGGAATCTGATTTAATCTTCTACATATAGCTATCTAATTTTCCCAGCACCATTTATAATATAAGGATTCTTCCCCCATTACATGTTTTTGTCTGCTTTGCCAAAAATCAGATGGAAATGTGAAGATGGCTTTATATGGGGATTTTCTGATCTGATGCATTGGTCTATGTCTTTGCTCTTGTGCCAATGCTATGCTGTTTTGGCATAGCATAGCCATGTAATATAGGTTGAAATCCATTAAATTGATGCTTTCCAATTTGTTATTACTGCTTAAGGTTGATTTCACTATATGGTATATTTTCTGCTTGTATATGAAGTAAATAATTAATTTTTCAATGTCACAAGAAATGACACTGATATTTTAATGGAAATTTCATTGGACCTGTAGATCACTTTGGATAATGTAGAAATTTTACCAACATTGATTGTGCCAATCCATGAGCATTATATGTTTTTCCACCTGTTTACATCCTCCACTATTTCCTATAGTTCTCCTCATAGAGATCTTTCACCCTTTTAGTTAAATATATTCCTAGATATTTTATTGTTGTTGTTGCTATTTTGAAGGTTGTTGAGTCTTTGATCTGGTTCTCAGTATGATGGTTATTGGCATATATGAAAGGTACTCATTTGTGTATGTTGATTTTGTAACCTGCAACTTTGCTACATTTATTTATCAATTACAGGAGTCTCTTGGCAGTATCTTTGGAGTTTTCCAGTTATAACATCATATCGTAGTTTGACCTCTTCTTTCCACATTTGGGTACTCTTGGTTTCCTTCTCTTATCTGATTTCTCAGGCTAGGTAAGATTTCAAGCATTATGTCAGTGATAATTGACAATCTTGTCTGTCTCTCCTTCTAATTTCAATTTCAATTTCTTCCCATTCAGAATGATATTAGCTGTAGATTTTTTAAACTTTACTTTTAATTTTTTTTTGTTTTCATTTCAGATTAAAATGAGAGTACAAATGATTAGGTAACTATGTTTGCATTTGTTAGGTAAGGTGCCTATTATAATTGTGCCTGTCACCCAGGAGGTGTGCCGTATCCCCTTACATGGTGCCCATTATGTGAGAGCACACCAATCCCCATCCCTTCACTCCTGTCTTCTCCCTCCTCCCTGCCTCTTTCCCTCATCTTCAATTGAGTTTTTCCCTTGTATGGGTATGTATTAGTTCATCCTCTGGCTTTATATTAGAATTGTATACATTGGATACTTGTTTTTCCATTTTTGTGATACTTTACCAAGAAGAATGTTCTCTGATTCTATCCAGGTTAACACAAAAGATGTAACATCTCCATTGTTTTTATGGCTGAATAGCATTCCATGTAATGCATATACCACACCTTGTTAATCTATTTTGGGGTTCATTCCACATCTTGGTAATTGTAAATTGAGCTATGATAAGCAATCAAGTACAAATGTCCTTATGATAAAATGATTTTTTTCTTCTGGGTAGATACCTAGTAATGGGATTTGTGGGATCAAATGGAAGACCTATTTTGAGTTTTTTGAAGATTCCCCATACTTCTTTCGAAAGAGGCTATATTAGTTTACAATCACACCAACAGCGTAAAAAATGTTCCCTTCTCTTCACATCTGCATTCAGTATCTGTAGCTGGGGACTGTGATGTAAGCTATTCTCAATGGGATTAGGTGATATCTCAGGGTAGTTTTGATTTGCATTTCTCTGATGATTAGGGATGCTGAGCATTTTTTTATATGTTTGTGGGCCATTTGTTCTGTCTTCTTCAGAAAAGGCTATGTTTATATCTCTTGCCCAGTGATACTTGGGATTGTTAACTTTTTTTGATTATTAATTTGGATTATCTATAGATTATAGTTATCAATCTTTTGTCAGATAAGGCTCTGTTCATGTCTCTTGCCCAATGATAAATGGGATTGTTTGCTCTTTTTTTTCTGATTAATTTGAGTTCTCTGTTGATTCTAGTTGTCAACCCTTTGTCAGATACATAGCATACAAATATATTTTCCCATTCTGTAGGTTGTCTTTCGCTTTACTTGTTGTGTCCTTAGCTGAACAGAAATTTTTTAGCTAAATTAAGTCCCATTTATCTATTTTTGTTGTTGCAATTACCAATGGTGTCTTCTTCATACAATCTTTCCCCAAGCTCAATCATCAAGAATTTTTCCTATGATGTCTTCTAGAATTTTTATCATTTTATATATTAGATTTAAATCTTTTATTAATCATGAGTCAATTTTTGTAAGTGATGAAAAGTGCAGGTCCAGTTTCAGTCTTTTACAAGTGGTTATCCAGTTTCCCCAGAACCATTTATTGAATAAGGATTCTTTTCCCCATTTTATGTTTTTGTTTAGCTTATCAAAGATCAGATGGTGAGAAGAGGTTGATTTAATTTCTAGGTTTTCTTTTCTATTCCATATGTCTCTGTCTGTATTTTTGTGCCAATATCATACTGTGTTGATTATTGTGGACCTGTAATATATCCTGAAGTCTGGTAGAGCAATGCCTCTAGATTTGTTTTTATTGCTAAGAATTTGGCTGTGGGTTTTTCATATATGGCTTTTATAATTATGAGATAAGTCTCTTCTATGCCTATCTTGTTAATCATTCTTGTCTTAATAGTATGCTGAATTTTGTAAACTGTTTTTCTCTGTCTATTGAGAGCATCATGTGGTCCTAATTTTGTGGTGCATTACATTTATATATTTGCATATGTTGCACCATCCCTGTATCTTTAGGATAAAGCCCCTGGCTGTGGTGAATAATTTTTTTTGGATGTACAGCTGAATTCAGTTTGCTAGAATTTTATTGACAATTTTTGGCTCTACATTTATAAGTGATATTTGTTTATAGTTTTCTTCTTTTTTTTTTTTAATTGAGCTTCTTCTTAGTTTTGGTATCAAGGTGACATTGTCTTCATAAAACATGTTGTGGAGGATTCTTTCCTTCTTGATGTTATGAAATAATTTCTGCAGAATGGGTACAAGTTTTTCTTTGTAAATCTGATAAAATTCAATTGTGAAACCATCTAGTTCAGAATACATTTTTGTTGGGAGGTTTTTTATTGCTGCTTCAATTTCAGTACTGATATTGGTCTGTTGGAATTCTATTTCTTCTTGATTGAGTCTGGGGGGGGGTGTTTCTATCAATTTGTCTTTTTCCGCCACATTGTTAAGTTTGTGTGAATAGTAGTTTTTATAGTATTCAGAGATAATATTTTGTATTTCAGTTGTGTCAGTAGTGATTTCTCCTGTTTCATTCTTGATTAAGCTTATTAGATTCCTTTCTCTTTTGCTTCTAGTTAATCTGGCAAGTGGCCTGTCAAATTCTTTTTATCTGTCAAAGAACCAGACTTTTACTTCATTTATCTTCTATATAATTCTTTTGTCCCCTTTTTCATTTAGTTGTGCTCTCACATGGTTATCTCTTTCCTTCTGCTAGAATTTCAAGTTCCTTGAGATGATTTGTTAAATTGTTACACTGTTCATGAGTTAGCATAATAGATGCCTACCAATGTCTCAAAAGATAAAAGTCAGAGCGCAGTCACCACAAATGCTTAAGAAGCAAAATTGAGCAATAATGTTCCACTCAACTGAAAGAACAGAAACCCATCGCACTTACTGATTCTTTCAACAAATGTGAATGGCTTGATACTCAAGAAACATAGATTGACTGAATGGATAGGAAAATATAAGGCAATTATCTTTTGTCTTCAGGAAACACATCAAACCCACAAGGACTCATTAAGACTCAAAGTGAAGGGGTGGAAAACAATATTCCATCAAAATGGAAACTTAAAAAAAGCTGGTTAACCTACTTGACCTAAAATGATAAATGGTAGGACTATACTACATAGGGACTTCAATACTGCTCAGACTGAACAGAACAGATCCTTCAAAAAATAAAAAATAAAAATTAACAAAGAAACAATGGACTTAAATAGTATTCTAGAATAAATGGAACTAACAGACATTTGTTGAACATCCTACTCCCAGCCACCAAATATATGTTCTTCTCATCAGCTCTTGGAATATTTTCTAAATTGATCACATCTATGCCACAAAACATGTCCCAAGAAATGACAAATAGAAATTATATCATGTATCTTCTCAGACCAGAGTGGAATGTAATTAGAAATCATCTCCAATAGAAACATCTCTCTCTCTGCAAAGCCATGGAAACAAAACAACTTACTGATGAATGATATTCAGGTCCATTACTACTACCTGGATATCTTTTCCATAACAGAATTATATGTATTAATATTTGAGCCACAGAGTATCACTAAGTATAATTTTTGTCCATTTATGCATGAATAAAAAGGAAAAAGAAGTCAAAGCCACCCAAGAAGATGACAAAAATGTTTAACCAGTTTATCAGAAATGGTAAAGTGGTAATGTGAAGTCAGTCACTACCATTATATTAAGGGGGCATAGGATTATTTGTAATTATTTTTTATCTCCTAAAGATTAAGGCTACTTCCTTCATAAAATGAAAGCAATTATGTTTAAGTTTCAGATTAGTTTAATTAGGTTTAAAAGTATTTTAAAAATATATTTTTATTTTTTTTTTATTTCTTATAGTAAACTATGTACATTAATGCAATCATGGGGTACAGTGTGCTGTTTTCATATACATTTTGAAATACTCTCACAAAATGGTTAACATAACCTTCATGTCGTTTTCTTAGTTATTGGTTAAGACATTCATACTCTGCTTTTAGAAAGATTCATTTGTACCCTTGTAAAATAAACCAAAGAGGTGACCCCACCAAACACCCTCCCTCCCCCATCCACTCCCCTTACCTCCCCTCTCCCAACCTCTTCCCATATTCTAAGCCCATAATTAGGTTATGACATTCCTATAAAAAACATGAATTATTTTCAAAATAGGGGTGTGTACATTGGACACTTTTTCTCCCATTCCTGAGATACTTTGCTAAGAAGAATATTTTCTAATTCCATCCATATAAACATGAAGGAGGTAAAGTCTTCATCTTTCTTCAGGGCTGCATAGTATTCCATGATGTACATATACCACAATTTATTGATCCATTCGTGGGTCGATGGGCATTTAGGCTTCTTTCATGACCTAGCAATTATGAATTGGGCTGCATAAACATTCTATACAAATATCTTTATTGCAATTCTATTTTTCGTCTTCTGGATATATATCTAATAAAGGAATTGCAGGATCAAATGGCAGTTCTATTTTTAGTTCTCTCAGTGTTCTCCAGATATTTTTCCAAAAGGAATGAATTAATTTGCATTCCCACCAGCAGTGTAAAAGTATTCCCTTTTCTCCGCATCCACGCCAACATCTCTGGTTTTGGGATTTTGTGATATGGGCTAATCTTACTGGGGTTAGGTGGTACCTCAAGGTAGTTTTGATTTGCATTTCTCTGATGATTAAGGATGGAGAGCATTTTTTCATATATCTGTAGGCCATGAGCCTATCTTCTTTAGAGAAATTTCTATTCAAGTCCCTTGCCCATCCTGAGATGGGATCACTTGTTTTTTTCTTGCTAATACGTTTGAGTTCTCTGTGGATTCTGGTTATTAAACTTTTGTTGGAGACATAACCAGCAAATATCTTCTCCCATTCTGAGGGCTGTCTACCCACTTTATTGACTGTGTTCTTGGCTGTGCAGAAACTTTTTAGTTTGATCAGGTCCCAAAAGTGTATTTTTGACATTACTTCAATTTCCTAGGGGTCCTCCTCATAAAATTTTTGCCCAAGCTGATTTCTTCAAGTGTTTTCCCTGAGCTTTCTTCTAGTATTTTCATAGTTTCATGTCTTAAGTTTAAATCTTTAATCCAGTGTGAGTCTATCTTAGTTAATGCTGAAAGGTGTGGGTCTAGTTTCAGTCAAAAATATACTTTAAGGATGGCAATGGTAATGTTTCAGATAAGTGAGGAAAACATAGACTATTTAATAAAATATGTTAAGAACACTTGATAATTATTTGAAAAATAACAATTTCAATCTTTAGTAAACACTGTCCCCAAATCTATTTCAGAAAGACTAAAAAATTAAACAGGGATAATGAAGCCAACAAAATACAAAAACTAATTTAAGAAGACAGTTTTTATGATATTAGTATGCAGAAGATCTTTCATAAAACTTTTGAATAGAGGGCAATACCTGTGGCCAAAGGATGAAGGCACTAGCCCCATACACCAGAAGTGGTAGGTTCAAACCCAGCCTTGGCCAAGAAAAAACAAAAAAAACACTTTTGAATAGAAATGATACAAAATACAAAGGCAAAGTAGAGGAAATTGTGAATTTATATGCCTTTTACTTTCTTACACTTTTAGCATTTACAACATGCTGTCAGGCTGAGGGATTAAATATGCATCTCTGATTGTTGGGGTGTGTCTAGATAGCAGAAATGTTAAAAAAACTAAATCTTAGGTAAAGACAAACATGACAAGAACAAATCACAGAGAAGTAGAGGGAGAGAAATAATCAATGGTGAAGGATGGACCTACTGCTAGGATTCAATTAATTTTCATGCAAAAGACATAATGAACTGCGGTGTTAAAGGTATATTATGAAACCTGCTGTGAAGAAACAGAAACTAGGCAATCATGCTAGCTCAGAAGGATATGTTCTGATTTTCTGAAAAGTTTAAGAGGTAAGCAGGCTTTCAGGGATCACTTTTACCAGGCTGCAGGAAGTCAATGAAGTGGAAGGCCTGTGTGCTATTGTAGAACTGGGATGGGGAATTCACAATCAGAGGAAGCATCCAGTAAAGGAGCAATTTTCAGAGTTCATGTCACAGTTACCTGGGCACTGCAGTTATTGCAAGGATCCTGCTCAAGCAGCAGGTTTTGGTTGTGAATTTACAAGTAATATGTGTGATACAGTACTGTGAAGGAGAAAGCATATTAATGTATCTGGAATCAGGCAGACCAGAGTTTGAATCTGTAACCTCCCCAGTAGTGAGGCCCTGGATACCTGATTCAGCTCTCTTACTTTCTAATTTTCCATCTACAAGAGGCAGATAAAAATTTTTCATCATATAGTTCCCATATGATGTGAGTAAGCACATCCTATAATTGCCCAATACTCTTCCATTATTCAAATACTCATTTTGATGAATAATTCATCAAAATTGATTTATATTCAAATTTGCTTTGTTGTCATTATGAAATATTCTCAATCAACCACACTGTTGAAAGTATGACTACTATTATATTGGGTTCCATGAAAATGTGTGGGTTTTTTTTTTTTTTTTTTTTTTTTTGCAGCTCAGACAGATTAGAACCAACTAAATGTAAATATTATGAATATGTGAAGTGATGACACTAAACTTTTACTTATGGGATCCCCATATTACAATAAATAGAAGTAGTCATTTAAAATGAAATCAGTCTGAGTGGAGAAAAATCTCCTCAGAATAATAACAGTTTGGAGACAGTAAAATGTCGGTAATCTGACTGACAGATAGTATGTGGGATTCTTATCCAAGTTCTTCAATATATATGAAAGGCAATTAGCAGTTTCACATGATAGTTATTATATTTTTTGTACTAAACAAAAACACAAAGCACTTATGTGCCAAGTGCTATTCTTATCATCTCACATCAATTAACTCATTACATCCTTACAAAAACTCTGTAAGATAAATATTACTATTACCATTATACAGATAAAGAAAAGGAAGTAGGGCACAAGTATTCAGAAAGGCATAGAGGCATATAGAATTTGTTACCTGAATTGTTTATACTAACACAATATAGTACAGTACACAAACCTAAACTGTGAGTCATGGTGAAATCTAGTTCAAGTGTCATATATTGGTCATTAATATTTTAATTCAAAATGATGTTACTATAGGAACTCTGCAGTGATGTTTCTGTGCCTCTAGAAGTTTTTTTAAGACTCCTTTTTTTATCAGAAAAAGGAAGTTCATATTAATTACTACTTTTCTGAGAGACATTTTAATGAATTTTTAAATGATTTTACTGCATCTATTAAGTTAATTATAAGCCCCCCCATTCTATTATTAGGATAAATTAGATTGATTTTCAAATTGGTTTAACATTTGGACTTCCAGGACAAATTTCATTCAGTAATTATGAATTATCCTTTTTTACAAATATGAATTGCTGTATTTGATTTGTTAATAAATTGCCATGGGTATTTGTGTCTATGTTTATGAGGGATATTACTGGTTTGTGGATTTATTTACTTCTAAGCTCTTTATCTGGATTTGGTAGTGTTGCCCTTACATGTACATAAAATTCCTTGGAAAATATTTCTCTGCCTCTCTATTTTTTAAGAGAGATTGTTTAGAATTAGTATTATTTAATCTTTAAATATTTGGTAGTATTTGTCAGTGAAATAATCTCAGCCTAGGGTTTACTTTGATTTGAATTCAATTGAAATGGATACAGAACTATTCAGGATGCCTGTTTCTTCTTTTCAATTTTATATATCACTCTTTCTATTTTAATTTGCATGACAAATGACTATTTTACTTAGTTCTTAGAGAATATTTTCACAAAATAAAGAATTCTTTGTTGATCTTTGATGTTTTGTTTTCCTTTCCTTTCCTTGTTTTGTTAAAGAGACTTTCCATTGTCTCCCAATCTTCACATCTCTTGTTGATAAGTCTGTGATGTGTTAAAAGACTGTTTTTCTCCTTTATATAAGATGTATTTTGCCTCTGGATACCTTCAAGATTTTACATCTTAGTTTCCAGCAGTTTAATTTCTATAATCCTAATATGGATTTCTTCAAATTTTTCCTGTTCATGTGTCAATAAGTTTCTTAAATCTGTAAATGTACCTCTTTCTCCAGATTTAAACTGTTTCTTACCCCTGTTTCTTCAAATATCGTCTTTTTCCTATTCTATTTTCTCTCATTTTGAGACAGGAGACCTTCTGATATTAACCTACACATTATTTGCAATGCTTCATACATCACTTTAATCTTTTTTTTTCTCTTCTCATTGTTTGATATTTATATGTCTGCCTTCAACTTTTCTTCTACTGTAACCCTGTGAAATCAAGTCCAGCTAGTGAATCTCTCATTCTCAATGTCATGTTTTTCAGCTCCAAAATTTACTTTAGATATTGCATTTGGGTCTGTTTCCTGCTTCTTTTCTAGTATGTCCTATCTTTTGTTTCATTACGAACATGTTTTGCTTTACCTCACCATTAAGCATAATTACATCAGCTTCTCTGATAATCCCAACATCCAGTTCAGAATTCTCAAAGAACTAAAAGTTGACCTTCCATTTGATTTTGAAATCACATTATTAGGTCCCTACCCAGAGGACCAAAAATCATTTTACTGCAAAGATATATGTACCACTATAAACCTTGGTTAAAATAGGTATAAGAGAGAATCCTGCTTCCCATCTGAAGGGGTGAGTAGTGGACCTTCCCACAACAACAGTTATAAACTAGATCAATACTCACACCAAAAAGTGATAAAATCTGAGCAATATGTATAAAACAACCAGTAGGGGAGGGTGTCACAAACCGTCAGGCCCCCATGGCCCTGGTCTCCATCACCACAGGAAGGAACCAGGCATGACGAGGATTAGAAGTGCAAGGTTGAGGGAGGCGGGCTAGCCCTTCTTTGCAGGGTAGCCCTGAGCACCTCTGCACCAGCCTTTTATTGAGATGGAACGATACAGGTGAGGGGAGTAATTAACAATGACTATGTGCTGAAGGCTCGGGCTCTTCTTTCAGGAGGAACATCTACTGACGAATGGCCCAAGGGTCCACCCCTCAGCTGCAGATCATCTTGCTCAGAGGTCGTCTGACTCTTGGCATCCCCTACAGTAGGGCTCTGAAACATTTTTGTAAAAATAGTAAAAAATCAAAAGTCAATCAAAACTGGGATCAAGATAAAGGATATAAAATGAGTTGCCCAGTTTTATTTTTGTTCTCTTGAGGGCGGTGGTAGTTATAACTGTGGTTGCAGGGTCAGAGAAGCTAAACTGAGAAAAAAAGAACCCATCATCTGTCTCACTCAAGAGTTTCAGGGAAGGATGTCAAGACAGTTAAAATCCACTGGAGATAAATGTGAAAACTTCAGAAAAGGCAGCATCAAGAAAAAGAAATCATCTGCGTATAGACAGCCTAGGTTTAGTGCTGACCCCTGAACCTGCCATACATCTCTATATGATTTAGTCTAAGCAAATTAGTTTTCTAATAAAACAAAAAATACATATACTCTTTGAGGCAATAGTGATGAATCCATAGTCTATAAAACATAATATGCAAAATGTTCAGAATCCAATTAACCTTCCCAATATATGAAAAGCAAGAATATATGATTGAATCTGAAGAGAATGAACAATAAATATTTCAACTTCTTTTTATTTCAAATTAATATGAGGTTGCAAATATTTAGGTTACATTATTTTCAATCTTAAGGTAGAATCCAAGTTGTAGTTGAGCCTTTCAACTGATTATTCTGCTCAACGCGTTAGGTGAGATCTCACCAATTGCTCTCCCTCATCCCGCCAATCACCCTCCCTCAATTCTCCTCCCCTCTTTCACCACCCCCCTTCCTAGACTATATTTGTGTTTTTTCTTTCGTGTGTGTTTAGATATTGGTTTCATATTAGTGTTGAGCACATTGGATACACATTCTTCTTAGTAAAGTGTCTCAAGAAAGGGGGAACAAGTATCCAATATTAAGCATTTGAGCCTCTCCCCACAACTCTTAACTTTTTAGGCCAATATGGAAATGGAGTTTTCTGTTTCCATATTATCTAGCTCAACTGCCATAACAATATACCACAGACTGGGTGGCATAAACATTATAAATTTATTTTCTCATAGTTCTGGAAGCTGGGGCAGGCCATCTGACTCAGGTCCCTGTGAGGTATCTGGCTTCTTGCTGACAGACACCTCTTCTTGTCCTCTTATATGGTGAGGGGAATTCTTTGCAGTTTTTTCTTATAAGGACATTGATGCTATTGGATCTGGATCCTACCCTTATGACCTCTCATTTAATCTTAATGACCTCTATAGAGACCCTGTCTCCAAACACAGACATACTGGGGGATTAGAACATCAACAAGCGACTTTTAAAGGAGACACAAATGTTCAGTCCATAAAAAATTCTTTCAGTAATTCCCTTAGATTCAGAGAAACAAAGAGGTGAACTATTAATTATTGAACGAAAAATCACTACCCATGTACTCAGTTAATATTCCAAAGAGCTACTCTCCTCTGGGTGGCAAAAGGAGAGGTTTGCACAGAGAAACAACAAGGGAGGTATAAGCTAGCAGCTACGTGACAAGCTATTTGAATTATTCTCTTAGGCATGTTTATGAAGAAAAAGGTAAATAACTATCTTATATAGTCTAAAAAGTCAGAATATCTTTTTGTTTCATTGTCTTCACATAAAACACTTCAGGGTCATAAGCAGTGATATCATCTCAGTCCTGAGCTACAAGCGGAGACATTACAGAGTATCAGGAATAGCAGAAGGGATGGATTATCACCCAAGAAAGGAGTGAGATTGTTCCCATCTGTTTTCATCCCCACAGAGCCCACCTACCAATCTTCTGTGGGTCCAAGATTCCTTAGGCATTCTGTTTTTTCCCTGATGGGTAATTTTCTGGTGTCCTGGCTGTTTTCATGTTTCCCCCTCCAGACCTACTCCCTGCTCTTCCCATCAGTACCCAGGGCTGTTGAGTGCTTTCTGCTGGCTCATTCTCTTTTAAACAGTACCTTAATTAAGTTTCATCACTTCTGTGATTGTGGCATTTATTTCTTATAAGACCCTAACCACTGTATCTCTTTGTGTGCCTTTCACATAAAATACTGAGCAATGGGAGTAAAGGCATATTTCATGACTTAGAACAGTGCTTGACATTTGACACAGTAAGTGATTTGCATCAATAAGTATAGTTAAAAATTTCCAGTCCCAATTATCTCTCTTCATGGTGGTTATAGATTCAGTCCACAATAGCTAGAATCATTTTGGTGTTTGCCACTTAGAACATTTGGAATTTTGTTTTAAAAATATAAAAGAGTAGAGAACAAATGTTTCCTTTGTGCTGTAAAGATATGGTGAGGATAATAAATCAAATGTACAATCAATATGCTCCTTGTTTCTGGTCACTGTCACACATGAAATTTCTTGGAGACCATTTGGGATAAAATATAAAGTTGATAGAGGTTGTTGAGGAGTGAAGAACATGCTTTATTTTATATAAATAGAGCATTGGATTTGACACCACAGTAAGACACAACAGAGAAAATGAAAAAGGAGCAACTAAATGTTAGAGAGAAGAAAAGTCAAATCACTGGAGCATAACAGAGTAATGATAGGATTAAAAATATGACATGGGACATATTGTATCATGATCTCTAAAATCTCAAACAGGATTTTGTTCATTCTTTCTGCTTATCATTTACATGTAGGACTGGAGTTCCAAATTTGGATCATGCATTTGCTTTTATAAACATTCCAGCTAATGACTCCGAAATATGCTATCTTTTGGAAAGGCTCCAATTGGAAAGAAAACATATGTAATAATAATGAGTTATATCTCCAAAAAATTATAGTGGCCCTATGAAATGAGGACACAGATGAGAAAATATAATTTTCAATATGTCTGAAAAGACATCCTTTTCATTGAGAGGCTTGTGATACCCACAGATTTATCTCATATCCAACTACAGCTCACCTGGAAATGTTCTCTAGAAAACAATGAAGGTGATTGTATAACAGAGTGTGACCAGAATTTCTTTCTTCAGTAGGTACTCAGTCTTGGGGACTGGAAGGATGAACCCACTAACCACGATCACAGATCAGTGGTAAGATAGGTTTTATGATACAGAAAAGAAAACAGAAAAAGTACCAGAGCTTCTGGCACAGGGAAAGACCCAAGTTGGAAAAACCTCCCCCTGGGTTCTTTGTCTAGGCTAGGGGCATATATAGTTGCATGGGTCCTTTGTAGTTACTTTGGTCCAAGACTGGGTAACAAATGAATGGATACAGCCCTCTCAGCTTGGGAAAGGTGAATGAGCACATTAATGAATGGATACAGTCCCTTCATGAAATTGTCCAGGCCTAAGAAAGGGGGATTACCCAGTAAGCCCTGAATGGGTGGACTATGTATCAGTACAGTACAACCCTCACCCTGTCAGCTCCTATGGGTTGGTGTGGGACACAGAGAGACAGACAGGAGAAGGAGCCTTGGGAACTGTGGAGCTAGCAAAACCCTAGGGAATTCTTTCTAAAAATGAAGAATGCAAGGAGCGAGAGACAGAGGTGGGGGGCCGAGGTACTACTGCAGGGGCAAAGCTGACAACTTGGAGGCGTCTCCTGGGTAGTTGTCTGGCTCCTCTGGCTGCTGGAGCCTCCTGTGGTCTCCAATACCCACCCTCCAACCTGCTGATTCTTCCGCCCGCTGCCTCAGCACCCGGATCCCCAGGAGGCGATGCAGGTCCATCCGTGTGCTTGGCTGGGTGGGCTGGGGACCCCATCACCCTGTATCAAGAGCTTATCTGAAGGAGAAAACTTACTTTCCATTATAGAAAAATCATTGTTTGTGTGCTTAGTCTGAGGAAGATCAAGAGGATGATAAAATAATGCAACATAGTCCTTCCCCAGTGCTGGGAGAGTTGGTGTGGGAGGACCGTCGGTAGACTAGTACTCGGGCTCTCAAACTGGTATGCACCACAACCTCAAAAGACAGAGCTATGGCCTAGGATGTCCTTCTTTTGGTAACAGTTCAGCTAATTCACAACAGAGTCTGGAGATGCATACAAATTAAAGAAAGTGTTTGTTAATCCATTTCCCAGAGATCTGTTCTCATGGTATATGGAAATTTATACTTATGAATAATGATTAGAAAATAGTTTGGAGTTGAACCACGTAGACTTTTTTTTTCCTTCCCACTTCTCTTGCTTTGTATTTTTGTTTAAGAAATGCTATAACGTTCCATATGTTGCATCAGCTTTCAAGGACTGGGGAACATTACTTTTAGTTAATTTAACACCTGCGTATTCTCCCAGATCAAAACTGGGTCTGGTAACCTCATGGATTGCACCTGCCTTTTACGAAGGAGGCAGAACTCACAGTTCTTACAAAGGATCTGTTCATCAAAATACCTCACCACAAGCCTGTAACTTGTTTCTAAACGAAACATTATTTATTCCAAATATTCAATATTCCTTTTGTTCTCTATGAAATAAAAGAATTTCTGATTTCAATATGTTGAAAAGCTAAATTAGTTATGTAATAGCTCAGCTGCATAAAGTGTAATATGTGGTGAAACTGCTGTGATAAAATAGAGATCTAACGATACCGTCATTAACTTAATCACTGAAATGGCAAACCCTTTTCTAACATAACAGTTTCTATAGATACCACATGCTTATGATCAAAATTGCTTTTCTGAATGTGTTTTTCTCCCCCACTTGATTGTATTTTATATCTTCTTTCTGGCTATAAGTTACAATTAAACATAAGGAAAAATAGTGAAAGACAAAATACACTCTGCATCTGTTTTACTGCTCAAATAAATACACAATCTGCACAAAACAGATTTTCGTAGTGGGCAAATTTCAAATGACTCCCTAGATAAGTTCTAGAATTTTTTTTTTTTAATGCCACCAGGCATGTACCAAATGTTGTGGGATGAATTTTCCATATATTATAACTACCTACCAAACAGCATAAATGCTCTGTCAAAAAATGTTTAACATAAGCTGTTGTGGCAAATGGTACCACAAAGGATGTATCCTGGCTGATGAATAGGTTTTTATCCCTAAGCATAAATATATTTCCCCATTGAATATTGGTTCAAAAACATAACAACAATAACTTTAGGAAAAGAGTCTTTGAAACAAAAGTCAACTTAATAAAATCAATGGAAATAGTTGATTTATAGAAACTATCATTTGTTTCTAACTTTTAGAAAGTTTTATTATTTTTTAGTTGTTTAGTACTTTTTCCCATTATAATAATAATAAAAATAAATCAGAACACTAATAAGGAACCCAACAGAATTTTATACTATTTTCCATTAGACCAGTTTTATGTTTAACATTTTATGCATATAATTTCTAACTAATTTATGAAGAAAGCTATAGCAAAGAACCAGTGGGGCAATGAACCATATTGAGGCCTGAGGCAAAGGAAAAATTCAGTAATCACGAATTTATCTGTACTGAAATTTTAGATATTGTGTTCAACACAGATTTCTCCATTAATTTTGACTTTTAGAAGAGTTTCTTTTAAAATATGGTTTCTCTTGATTACTAAGTTTTTGGTATCCCCTTCTATTTCACACCTATGTCTTGTGTGTCACTCACCTCACTCTAATATATTCACTTGCAAAGTATGATATGTGATATTATTAAAATTATTAAGTCATATTCTGCATATATTAAATTATACTTATTAAAAATTGAAAAACAAAAAAATTGAAAAAAGTGTCATGATTTTTTACAACTCTGGTTAAGTTTGGTTTGGGCATTATGACATTCTCAGCCATTGTAGTGAAAAATATCTCCAAATAATTTGCCTCATACCCTTAGCAGAAGTTGTACCATGATACCGATGTTTTATACAGGTTAGTAAAATACTTTATAATTTATGAAATGTATTACCACCAGTTTAATTAATACACTTAATAGTTCAGAATTCTCCACATTGACATATTTCAGTTACCCTTTTTAATACAGTGAGTCAAGCTACCTTTTAATCTCTTATGATAGTATAAGTTGTTATGTAAACATTTTCCATGTTTGAATGTTATTTTAAAAATTCTCACAAGGTGTCCTCCCTTGAAAATTCACTATTCACATTAGAATATTAAATATTCTGAAATTTTTTGTGATTAATGCACATTTTAAACTTTTAGTAAATCATTTCTTTTTCCCAAATAATTGGTCATAAAACCCTTCAGTGCATTTCTGGCACCTAAAATCTGTTAACTATTATAAGGACACAGGATTTCTCAGAGCACAATTTCGGAAGTAACAGTTCTGAAGGAAATTAATTGAGATTTGTTATGTTGCTGTTTAACAGCACTTATGGTATTTTGTAGCCTAAATATTATTAAAATGCAATTTTTTATAGGTTTATGAAAGTTTTGAGGCAGACTGTATTTTGGTTATTATTTCACTTCCAATAAATACAGTTGACAGCATCATTTCTGATTCACCCATAGGAATTTTAATTTGCTGGTTATCCGTGATGTTGGGAGGGCTCATTTGTTTCTTTCTGGGTGGATTTTATATTTCTTGATTTTTGTGTCTCTCAAAACTTTCATCATGACCTTTTCCCTTATTACATGAGGATATGGCCTTATTTTACAGATTTTAAAGCTAATGAAGACAAGAAAGATAAAAAGTGAAATTCAATGCTTTTATTTTTTATATTACATATCAATTCATCAGAAAATGATCTTTTGAAAAGCATAAGACCTACAGTCTACTTCCAGAGATAAATGCTTGAGATATACATAATGTCATATTTACTTTTTAGTTCTCCTTTCTTTGTGTATTTTCAACACCTTTGAATATCTAAACTTTCCAATTTCTGTCCTGTATTTCATCAAGTGCTTTGATAACTATCGCGTGCTTTCCTGAGCAGTTTCAAATTTTTCTTGTCTTAGTGCATGTGTTTATTCCTCACAGAAATATTTCTGAGATGATCTGAACTATTATTTAGATCGTTCACATTATCCTAGCAACACCACCAAGCTGAGCAAGTTGAAATTTACACGGGATAAATCAGAGAAGAGGTTGCTGTCAACTGTGTTTCTTAGAAGTGAAGTAATGGGCCATAACATGCCTTTCTCAAAACTTTTATAGTGATCTACAAATCTTCCTTAGTCTCCCCCCATCATTTAGTTACTTTTCTGTAATTGCCTTTCTCTGTTCAACTGCATAGAAACTCACTGAGTTTTTCCTGCTTCTTTGGGGTTTTCATTTCCTTATAGAAGCCTCCATGGAAAACTTAATAGATTTGTATGCTTTTCTTCTCTTTATTCTATGCCAATTTAAGTCTCAGAACTACTCAAAAATCCTAATAGCAAAGAGGTAAAAGTTTGCCTCCCTTATGCTAAGTACTTTACTGGGAGCATCAAACCATATTTGGTATTGACTTTTATTAAAGTGGGAACTTAACGTTATGTACACAGGACTCCATAGAGGGCAAGCAGAAGATACTTATTATCAACCATTTCTTTGCCTGTGGATGAGATCTCACTCTTGAGTCTATCACTTTTTAAGTCATGTCTATAAAATAATTGACTTTTTGTCATATTTAATTTCACAAGCAGTTTGGTGGGCAAAATATCCAGTTTAAGTTAATAATATGATCTTCAAGTTTTAAAGGTAAGACTCTTTTCTCTCTTTCCTCTTAGTACTTCTTTAGGTCAGAAATGACCCCTCTCCCCTCCTACCTACCACCTTGCAAACCATGACTGTAACTCTTCAGTGTTTGTGGATGTGTTGGAAATGTGAGAGAGCTGAGCTGCAGGAGATGTCCTGCTCCATGGGCACTGCTGTCACCTGCCATTAACTTCTTCTCAGGTGCAGAGATTTGCTAAGCTGCTTCTTTTTCTCATAGGAATAGTTTCTCCAGCATTCCTCTGCTGCCACTGTCCCCCCTGAATTATCCCGTCATGAAGAACATTAATTTCATCCTTTAGCCCCTGGGTATTTAATGTCCCTCCTTTGCTGAGTCATACTGAACCCTCAGTTACTGCTCATTGACAGAATTTAAAACAGCACTATCTGTTCTATCTTCCATGGGGCTCATACTGGTCCACAAAACATACCGACATCATTGTCCCATATCTGAAGCCAAAATTTAGCCAGTTCCTAGTTATATTAGTTTGCTAGGGTTGCCATGACAAGGTACCAAAGACTGGGTGGCTCAAACAACAGAAATTTACTTCAACAGAGTTGTAGAGATTGGACGTCCATTTTCAAGGTGTGGGCAGAGTTAGTTTACTCTGCAGCCTCTCCTTGGCTTGTAGATGGCCATCATCTCTTTGCGTCTTCACACGGTCTTTTCTCTCTGTGTTTCAGTTTGAATCTTTCTTGATAAGGATACCAGTCATATTGAATTAAGGCCTGCTCCAATAATCTTATTTAACCTTAAATGACTCTATCTCCAAATACATTCACATTTTAAGGAGCTGGGGTTAGGTTATTAGCATATAAATTTGGGAGAAATGCAGTTCAGCCTATAAACCCAGGATAGGCTAATTTCTCTCAATTTAATCTCTCATGGTTAGCCAGTACCTATGCATTGTGAGGATGCTGGAAAACTTAGGATTCTATACCTTGCAAACACCAGGATATATGTACACACACACACACATACGCACACACAAACACGCACACCAAGTTTTCTAAGTTGGCACCTGTAGTCTTTCCCACTTTATTTGAGGGGAGAAGGAGAAAATTTCACAATATCCCAACAATTTTATTGAAAGAAATTTTCTTTTGGATTTCTTTTTCAGTTGTCATCTTTTTTTACTTGCTTGAGGTAGATATTAGGGCAAGATTTGTAAAAGTCTTTATCCTTCCACAAATGTTCTAATACCACATATTGAAATAGCCTTAGAATTGTTTTGTTCCCAAGGGTTTAAGGACTTTGCTATATTGAGGGGAAGGGAGTTAGATTACAGTAAATGAATTTTCTCACTCTATAGGTATTGAAAAAACACTTTTTAACTTCTCAAATCTTTCTGCTTCTAAAAAATTATTTGAACAGAAAGAAAAAGTAATAGAGGAGCTGACGGAGGGTGTTATGTCTACAGAGACCTCAAGATGCCGTGATGAAGTTTTCTTCTACAACATCTGAGTTTTATTCTTAACATTCTAAGGGTCCCAAAGTTAACTAAAATTTTACAATTTTTCAATCTCTTTTTCTGAACATTATGGGACATAGAAAATCAGTTCTTTAAGATGATTTCATGTTACTGCTACACATCTTCTGGGTCACCCAGACAAAGAGTGCAAGTCTGACTGAGAACAGGATCTGCCTCTTTCAACACCACCCCCGCCCCCACACACACACAAGGATGTGAAAAGAAGATAAAAGGTCAGTGAAGGCAAAATGATCAGTAATATTTTGGCAATACCTCTGCTTATGCCTTGTACAAAAACTGCCTCAATGTTAACAACATGACTCTTATTAGGGATATAAATGGCTGGAGGATCCTTACATAATAATTATTTTAAAAAATTATATTTATCTTCAGAGTACTTTCTATCCTCATAAATATTGATTTGATTTTAAAAGAAAGCATTTAAATTTAGGAAAGTAGTCTTTTCTAGTTCCCAAATATGAAATTTTAAACATTCAGAAACTTACCTGCAAGAGTTACTAAACTAAAATATGCTGTCAAACATGCTCCTATGCACAAAATATGTTGTGGCCAGTACACTCCATTTCCTTTACTAAGATTGTATAATTAGGGAAAGATATAATTATTTGGCTATCAATATATATTTGGTCTTTCAAAACTGAACTTTTTGTAGTTTAATATTTATAAACAGAACACCAATAAACATAGCATTAATAACCTCCCTTTATCTCTTTGTTTTTACCTTCATGTACTTTTTAAAAAACTACTTTTAGGGTGGTGCCTGTGGCTCAAAGGAGTAGGGTGCTGGCCCCATATGCCAGAGGTGGTGGGTTCAAACCCAGCCCCAGCCAAAACTGCAAAAAAAAAAAAAAATTACTTTTAAAAATTATTAATTTGTCTTAAATATCTTATTATATATATCAATGGTTTTTACTATAGTCTTTAAAATAAATTACCTTTTCCTGTAACCAATCATTTCACAAGGCCTGGATGAGTCACCTCTTGTTATTCTGACACATCTGATTTGAAATGAATCAGTAGTTTTGTGTCTGAATGGGCACTAGAACATGAAAAACTCTGTTGAGCCTATAGAGAAACAATAAACAGTTCTACTATGTGAGGATATAGAGATTACTAAATATATAACAATTACATGTTACTAACACCTCAATTACTTCCTTTCCAAATATAGGGATCAATATACAACAGAGCTGACGGATTTACAGAGCACTAGTGCCAAGTGTTTTCTACTAGTCATGAAATTGAAGAAATAGTTCCTGCTAGCTCCTGGGCTGTGCAGTGGATATCTCACAGAAATGTGTTAAATAGATCTCCTCCTACATTTCAGGCACTCAAAGCTTGCTCCTTATATGTTCCCTAGAGGTAAAAGAAAGATATATTCACCAATTAATGGAACAAATTTCAGAAAGTCATCACCCTTGCCTTATCATTCATTTTCTTCCCTTCCTCCTTGCTTTCTTGACATAATGAGAATCATGGTTAAGACATATTGAATGTGGATAAGCATCAGAGATAAATCTAAAATAGTTGGTATTTTTTCAAGTAACAGTACCCTGTCTATTATTTTTGTCATATTTCTCCATAACACACAGAAAATGTAAAATGTGTAGAACCTTGTTTATATTCCCTTCTTCCTCCAAAAATATTAAGTATAGTAGTTTGTGTTGTGAATTGCTACATCCAAAATAAGTAATAGCTTGTTATTACAATTTACAAAGTCATCTATAGAAATTGATGGCTGAGAATAGCTTAGCAGCTATATATCCATTATTTGCCCAAAATTTAATCCTTAGACTAAATAACAATAGAACCATATACATATGTCCCAAGACTCACTAGTCTTGACCATAAAATGAGGTCAATTTGTTTATAAATGAATGAATAATGGGAACATGGATAAATTCCAACCCAGTTTTAGAAAATTAGACCTATAAATATATCCCAACTGGGAGTCCCGAAGGAATAACTTATATGAGTCCTCAAAACTTTAGCAGCTAATCAGAGAAAGAGGTCACAAAAGCAGTCAAAGGTGTGCTACAAGGGAAATTTTAGAGGTGGAAAATACTTCTTAACAAGTATTCTTAATGGATTTCTCAAAGTTGTAGACCCCCTTCCTCTACTGCAAATATCTGTTCTCCATAACTCCTGTTTGGCTGAAATGAGTACTCCAGTCCTGGGTCAGCCCTTTCCCAGCTGGTGAGAATAAAGCAGAAGATGTAAGACCTAGGGCAAATAATCCCTAGGTTGAGGGTACTCTCCCCTTCATTATGTCCCTTCTCTCAACAACTCCTCTCTCCATACTTTTACACAGGTAATTAGTGTTACAGTCTGCCTGCTATTTCTTTGTGGTGAAGTCAGTTACCACGTATTACTGTTTGCCATTTTCTTTCAATGATGCTTTGTTTTCGTCTTGTCCAAGCTAACTGGTGAAGCCTTACTTATGGATTGTTCTCACGATGAATAATGTAGGGTCCTTGTTGACCATGATGGTGGGCAATATACTCTCTGGGGTCTAAGAAGGGTGATTAGGAAGGTGCAAATGCCAACTTTTAGCCCCACTTTGCCACTTAGGCCTTGAAGTTATGTTCCTTATGCCTAGAATCTTAACATGTCTCTATAAAAAATAATTCCACCAGGCTCAGTGGGTAAGTTGCCAGCCACGTGGACCAGGGATGGTGGGTTTGAACCTAAGCTGGGCCCTCTAAAACAAAAAATAGCTGGGCATTGTGGTGAGCACCTGTAGTCCCAGGTACTCAGGAGGCTGAGGCAGGAGAATCGCTTGAGCCCAGGAGTTTGAGATTGCTGTGAGCTGTGAGTACACCATAGTACTCTACTGAGGGAGACATAGTGAGACTCTGTCTCAAAATAATAATGATAATAATTCCACCAGTGTTTGACTCTTTTACTTGTAACCATAGAGTTCTAACCTGCCTATAGAACTCTTGAAATAGGCAAACTAGGCTCGGCGCCTGTGGCTCAAGCGGCTAAGGCGCCAACCACATACACCTAAGGTGGTGGGTTCGAATCCCCAGCCCGGGCCTGCCAAACAACAATGATGGCTGCAACCAAAAAATGGTCGGGCATTGTGGTGGGTGCCTGTAGTCCCAGCTACTTGGGAGGCTGAGGCAGCAGACTCGCTTGAGCCCAGGAGTTGGAGGTTGCTGTCAGCTGTGATGCCATGGCACTCTGCCCAGGGGGATAGCTTGAGGCTCCATCTAAAAATAAAAATTAAAAAAAAAAAGAAATAGGCAAACTCCTAGCTGCTCCATTTTTAATTCTCTCTTCTAAGGCTCTTATTACTCTTTCATTCCTACTTAAAATTTTAAACTTTTAGCCATATGTACAGGTTATAACCTATACTGAAGAAATAGAAGAAGAAATGAAGAGTGTCCCCACTAAAAACATCTGTATGCTGAATCATTTCATTTGTCCAATCCCCCACCTTTCTCCATCCTGTTCTGTACCTTGAGGCTGTATTTTGTAGGTTTTAGCAACAGATACCCCCTCCTTTGGGCCTGGATTTGATCAATGAAAAACAGGGAGGAGAGTAAGGTCAGACTATCTCTCTTGCTGACTATGTCCTTGATAGATGACAGCTGTTGACAATGTCCCTCTATCAAAGGCCGCAGCTTCTATCTCCTGTCAGGTGATTCTCTCTGTTCTCTATAGCTCTGATTTCCAAGCAATCACTCTTTTTTCTTGGCTTCAGTGTAGCGGTTGGAATGATTACTCACTTTTACTAATCCTAGGTTTCTTTACCATCCCTTGTCAGTTTTCCTTATTAATTTCCTTCAGTTGCCTCATGTGAATATGGAATCTGTTTCCACATTCTCATTAAAGCAGTCCTCCATGATGGTGAGTTTAACATGTCTTCTGATGGCACTTTAGAAAAGAAAGATACAAGAAAATGTAGATCAAAAGTTGTAGTGTCCCTTATCCCCTCAGCTAAGGAGATCAGCCTGCATCCTCTGTAGACACTGCTTCTTACCTTCTCCCATTCACATTCTATTTCTACCCTGAAACCTTCTGACATAGCTGATAAAGTAAATGTTAACTAGCTAGATTTCATAAATTGTTTGTTTATAATAATTCATTTAAAATATCAAAAATAGAGATTTTTTTTTCTATATGGCAGAGAGCTTCATATTCAAAAGTCAAAAGAACAGTATTCTATCACAAAGAGAAAACAGTCCACCCACTTTGTTCTTGCTTTACGGAAAGTACTTAGTCCCTGAATATTCCCACCAAGGTTATTTTTCTTCAGAGATAATCATTATTTGCTAAGTGAAGGTCACTCATGGTCACAGTCACAAATTTTGATATATTTGCCATTCCTAAAAAAAGAGACATGAAATAAAAGGCCACTGCAAACCATTACTAGCCACTGTGAGAGAATCCCCTTAGAAAGTGCACTTCCTACAGCATCCTTTAGGATTTAAAGCAATATTTCAGAAGTCTATTTCTTTAAAATACGTTAAAATGAGCACTCTTCACCCACAATGCTCCACTACTCTTAAGCTTAAATTTCTAAGAATTTCTTTACATAAAAACTCATTTTCCCAGAAAATTTTAAATATTATTTTACAGATTAAATTATTAGAAAATTTTGAAATTCACTTATAGTTTTATTACAAATATAAATTGTTAGAATATTATATTTGTGCCCACAGTTTGTGAAATTTTTATGTTCCTATATTTTTGTATGTCATAAGCATTTGGTCATGTTTCAAAATAGTCTTTGAAAACATTTTTTCATGTTATATAGTATTTATTTTATGTTATTATATGATATATATATACTACATAGGGATAAATTATTCTCTGTTGTTGGATATTTAGATGGTTTATACTTCCTAGTCACATTTTTAATTTTGTGATTAGCTTTTCAAAAGTATAATTCCTGAGAGTCAGGGTATGCTCAATGTTTATACTCTTGATGTTTGTTGCTAAAATTCTTTCTAAAATCACTTTTACATTCCCCTCAAGAAATGCAAAAGAGAACTATTTCCTCATATTCTGTCCAGTTCTTTAATGCTACTGGAAATTGCCATCTTGGAGAGCTTTCATAGTAAGTATCCAATGTAGAGATAGCATAGTGACTTGACAGTATTTGTACATGAGACTTTGGAAAAATATTGTGCTATACATTCTACTTTTGAAGTTATTTCTATGCAATCTGTACTTTAAAACTATTAATTTTTTCATTTATTTTATAACTTGATCATAGAAATGTATAATCTACTCTGAATCTTGCAATTCTCTACCAACAGCATTAATTAATATTATTTTGATTCTTGACAAAACAATTAACTTTGTGTAAGCAGTAAGTTTTATCTTCATGCATCTCTCTGATTTTCAGAAAAAAGAAAACTTTGACAAAATTATGTTTCATTTGAAACATTATAAAATCTCTTTTGCAGTTTTAATATTTTCGGAGGAGTCCTCAAAGTATATTGATGGAAAGAACAAATCGTACTTAAACCACTGTCTCTACTTAAATTTCAATGATAGTTAAAAATGGTAGCATTTTAACCCCATAACTCTAAGACATTCAGTCACATTATTCTTAGAGCAACTTTCAGTTTCTGACTTTCTGGTTGTTCTGACACCCAGAACATCCACCACATCGTGAGGCATTATGGCAACCTGCTCCCTAAAAGCAACACATGATTCTTGTCTTTAGTCGGTCTAATGGCGGGTGAAAGGTCAAGTCACTACCTCTCTTTCAGAGGATAAAGTAATAGGGAAATTGACAAGTTATGTTCCTCACAAATTCATTTCCAAAGTTATATTTTACATTTATTTGTGTTTCCTAATCAAACCAATATTCTGACATATGAAGTCTAAATCAGGAAGCTCTTGATGAGGAAAGGTTGTATTTCTGCTGATATGTGAGAAGAATAAATTGTAGGAGAATGTGAATTGCCATTGCCTGGGGCAGAAATATGGTCTCAAGAGGTTCCTATTAAACTTCCCTTGTTCAATATTTAGTGGCACCCTGGGAAGTGAAAGCCAGAAATTCAAGGAGCCAGCTGGCAATGCAAGGAACAATTTGGCCTTGGAACTTGACCTCTTAGGAGAATGGAATGGAACAAATGTGTAAACTCCTTAAGAAAGATAAAAATGTTATAGACAAATGGCAGACATTATTAGTTGGGTCGAATTAAATGTGAAGACAAACCTCTTTTTGTTGCAGTCTCAGGGCAGCAGTAGGATTACAGTTTGGCTGTGACATGAACCTTTCACAGGCTTTAAGATAACTCTGGAGAAAAATAAGGCTGGTGGCTTTTTTTATTCTTTGTGAAGCCATACATCAGGCATAAATTAAATTGTAGGCTCCAAAACAGCAGATATGTAAGACCATAAAAATAAAGTCTACAATGTATAAGATGCGAATCGATCTCCTATTTGTGTGTGCTTTAGACAAAGTTTACTTTTCTGAAGTATAGATGTAGAGACAGCTTTATGAGGGGATCTAATGAGTCATTTACATGTATCCTAAAACAAAGGATATTCTTTACTTTCAAATATCAGATTAATATGAGGGTACATACAATTAGGTACATTGTTTGCATCTGTAAGGTAAAGTCCAAGTTGTAGTTGTATCCATTCTTCAACAAAGGTTATTCTTTTGAAATTTGGCATATATTTTGTCCAATAATCCTTTAGTTACCAAATCTTTTAAGAAAATTGCCTTTGATTATTCCCCCAATATTGTCTTAAAGCAGAACCACAGCACACAGTAATAAGTGAGTTGATAGTCTGGATTACCATGATATACCCTGTTACTGACCTCAAAATAATATTCTTATTAATCTAAAAAATATTTCTTCTCTCTGTCACTCCTGAGCTCATATAGGCAAGTTCAAGTCCATCTGTCTTGTCATGATACCTCAAAGGATCAATACTCTTCAGTTTATGCAATATTTCCCCTGCAAAGCTGAGTTTATGGTAGCTATCCATATCACATATTGCCTTCCTATACATATTCTCTTAACTATTATCTCTTAGACTGTCCTTGATTTTTTTCTCTAGTAAGTCCTAGAAGAGTTCAGTGAAGCTAGTTTATTTTAAGTTGATTTCAGACAGGGCATTTTGGGTTTATACTTCTACTCAATCATCCAGATACTGATGATAGATAGCAAAAAGCAAAGCTAACTATGGAACAAATGCATACTCTCTCTCGGGGCTCCTCTGGAAGCTACTTGCTGGAAGCCAAATTCCCATGTACCTGACACCTGTGGAGTTAACAGACCAATGAAGACTCAGATCCAACAGGACTCCTGGATGCAGGAACGATGCACCCAGTTCTCCTCCTGTCTCTGTTACCCATGGCCCCTGCATGTCACCTTCGTTCCCAAATCACCTATCTGGCTTGCACACTGTATCAAGTTTCCTAAGGATTCTGTAACAAATTACCTTAAACACAGGGGCTCAAAACAACAGAAATTTATTCTCTCACAGCTCTGGTGACCAGAAATCCAAAATCAAGGTAGTAGCTAGGCCATGCTCTCTCAGAAGGTTCTCGGGGAGAATCACTGTCTCTTCCAGGGATTCTTGGATTGTGGCTGCTTCACTTCAGTCTGTCTCAGTTTTCACACAAGCTTCCAATCTGATTCTCCTTTTCTATATAAACACTTGCCCCTGGATTTAGAATCTGCCCCTATCCAGTATAATTTCATCCTAAGATCCTTAATTATATCTGCAAATATTTTTTTCCAAAAACATGTCATAGTCACAGGTCATGGGGCACAGACATCTTTTTTGGGGGGGAGGGGCATAGGGGATTACACTTCAACCTACTACATTGGTAGATCAAGGACGACTAATGGTTCAGATTCCCTGCTGCCCCCATACAATTACCCTGTCTCCTAAATCTTACCACCTTACCAAAAGCTCTATTTGTGCTTTTCAGTTATGATAACCCTGTAGAAAGTCTTAGCAAACATTCAGTTTAGAGTCCAAATGATAAGCAATTGAAAATTAGACCCCATTAGAAACAGACCATCAGCTTCATAAAATAAACTCTCCTCCCTTGGGAGGATGGCAGTCTATGGTTGAATAACTCCCTTCAAATAATGCAAAAGTCAAAATAAGATTAATCCATTGATATTTAATACATTCATGTATTTGTAGATATTGAACAACTACAGCCTGAGAAATGTATAGACAAAAGCTAAGTATGAACTCCCTATAATTAGATATTTTATTTAACTATGTAAGCAGAATGCATGTATAAATTAAATAATAATAAGACAGTTACATAGAAGCGAGTTAAATTTTGGTATTAATTGAATCTGATAGATGGTTATTTTCTGAGCCTAAATTGCCACACTTGAAATCCATATGATTGTTGACTGCTGAATACAGTCTCTTTAGTACAATGATCTGTGTGTTGTGGGATTATCTCTTTTGCCCATCTGAATAGTGACCTAACCTGTGTCACATGCTGGGCAGAATTGGAGTTTGGTCTTTCCTTCATGCAAATTCTGCTCCTTTCTCCTTATTAGAATAATTAAAGGGGGTGCTATCAAAGGCTAATATAATGATGTAAAATGTATAATACAGATATTAAAAAGAATACAAGCCTGTAGACTCTTGAGTAATTAAGTAAATCCTGCAAATAGTCATCTCCAAGATCAACCCATCCACACTTGCTAGTTCCAGGTTTGGGGTGGGGACTCCGCATGCTGCTCCTTTGGGCTGAAATGATGCTGGAGTCTGGAGATACAGCGCACCACCAGTTTCCACGGATTGCTTTTTACATCTAAAAAGTCTTATCTTATTCTGAGAATCACGTATGGAAATGATTTTCTTTCTGACTGCATTTCAAGCAAATCAGGTAATATGAGCTGCTTACTGGAGTGAGAAAGTGACACCGGTAAAGTCATATCACTCAATTTTTCCAGCTCTCTCTCAAACCAATCCTGAGATTGGGCTGTTTTTACTGTTTCTCAAGAACAGCTTTTAGATTGGAAACAAATATAAATACGTTGCTCTTAAGGACATCATTGTTACCTAAAGAGAACAGAGATTATTGTATATGGAAACTAAAACCAAAGGAAGATTTAGTTTTTTGCTTCATCTCCAACACATGAAGTAGATAGAACTATTATGGTTCTGCAGTGTCTAGAGCAGTCAAGTAAAGATTGTTTAGGTCTCAGTTATCGAACATGTTATAGTATCGTGAACTGAACTGTCTCTTGAAAACGTATATGTTGGCTCGGCGCCTGTGGCTCAATCGGCTAAGGCGCCAGCCACGTACACCTAAGGTGGCAGGTTCGAATCCCCAGCCCAGGCCCGCCAAACAACAATGATGGCTGCAACCAAAAAATGGTCGGGCGTTGTGGCGGGCGCCTGTGGTCCCAGCTACTTGGGAGGCGGAGGCAGGAGACTCGCTTGAGCCCAGGAGTTGGAGG
>CAUYQV010136489.1:0-24539 GCA_963574575.1 Galagoides demidoff | reverse complement strand
CAAACATTGTAACCTAATTGTCTGTACCCTCACATAATCTCAAAAAAAAGCCACATTTTAAAATTCTCCTTGGTAAAACACAGGAAACAAAACTCTTGCTCCTTCCTTTTCTCAGAGCATTTACTTTTTTTTTTTTTTTTTTGAGACAGAGCCTCAAGCTATTCCCCTGGGTAGAGTGCTGTGGCATCACAGCTCACCGCAACCTCCAACTCCTGGGCTCAAGTAAGTCTCCTGCCTCTGCCTCCCCAGTAGCTGGGACCACAGGCGACCGCCACAATCCCTGGCTATTTTTTGGTTGCAGCCATCATTGTTTGGTGGGCCCGGGCTGGATTTGAACCCGCCACCTTAGGTGTATATGGCTGGTGCCTTAGCCACTTGAGCCATAGGCATAGGGCCGGAGCATTTACTTTTTAAGAAAATAATTGTAGGCTCAGTGCCCGTAGCTCAGCAGAGCTGACAGGTTCAAATCCAGCTCGGGCCTGCCAAACAACAATGACAACTACATCAAAAAATAGCCCAGCAATTTTGCGGGTGCCTGTAGTCCCAGCTACTTGGGAGGCTGAGGCAACACACACATTTATTATCTTATAGCTCTGGGAGTCAGAAGTCCAAAATTAGTCTCATGGCCCCAAATCAAGGTGTTGGCAGGGCTGCATTGCTTCTGGGGGCTGTGGGGGAGAATGTCAGCTTGACTTTACTCATTCTGGAGGTGCCCACATCCCTAGGACTGTGGCTCCTTCCTCTGTCTTCAAAGCCAGCAGCATGACATCTTCAGATCTCTCTCAGACTCCAGTCTCTGCTTCTAGCCTCACATTTCTTGATCCTCCAACCTCACTTATAAAGACTCTTCTAATTACATAGACCCACCTGGATAATCCAGGACAATCCCCCATCTCCAGGTTCTTAATTTAATCACATCTGCAAAGTCCTTTTTGCCACATAAAGTAACATACATATTCCGAGGATTAGGACCTGTGTGTGTTTGGGGGGATGCACCATATTCTGCCTACTACTCCCTAAAGGGAAATAAGGTTCACAGCAGTGTGTGGGTTCACATTTGTATAAGGAAAAAAGAGGGGTGGGATGGAGAAATATGATGTATGTGTAAAGGCATAGAATACCCTAGAAGGCTACATAGGGAACTGGTGAGAGTGGCTGCTTCAGGAAAGGGGAACAGGATTGGAAGGGAGACTTATCATAGTATATCTTTTTGTATTATTTAAATTTTTTACTACATGTATATGTCACCTATGTTAAAAATAATCTTCAAAAGTAACACATAGTCATTGTAAAAGCTCAGCTCTCCTAGAAGCAGAGAAGGAAAATACCCACTCAACCCTCACAACCAGAGCACTCCCCCCTTTCTTCCAGAATTAACCCACAGTGAAGAGTTTGTCTGTGTTCTTGTAGGCCAAAAAAAAAAAGCATATATATTTTCCCCCACATAGCTGGGGTCATCCTACACAAACTAGGCGGCAGTGTGGCTATGTGGCTCACTATGTGACTCGTGTCTTTCCACATCCATACAAAGGTGCACGAGCACTGGCAGCGTCACTGCTCAGAAGTACATTAACTGACTTAACCAGACAGCTGGTGGTGGACACTTAAATTGTTGGCTGCTTTTCAGAGCAACTCCACTTCTGTAGTGTCTGTCTTTTTAAATTGGAATGAAATTCACATAACATAAAATTTGCTGTTTTAAAGTGAATCATTCAGTGACATTTATGTGCAGCCAATACCTCTTAATCTAGTTCTAGAATCTTTTCATCACCCCAAAAGGCAACCCTGTATCCATTAAGCAGCAGCTCTGCATTTGCCCTTTCTCCCACTTCTGGGCGACCACCAGTCTGCTTTCTGTCTCTGAATTTACCTGTTCTGGATATTTCATATCAATGGAATCATACTGTACTGTGTGACATCTTGTGTTGGCTGCTTTCTCTAAGGATAGTTTTTAAAGGTTTGTCCATGTTGTAGCACGATTCAGTACTTCATTTCTGTGTATGGCTGAATAACATTCCATCTTGTAGACATACCCATTTTGCTTTTCCGTCATCCATTGATGGACACTTGGGTTGTTTCCACCTTTTGGCTGTTGTGGATAATGCTGCTATGAACGTTCACGTACAAGTGTTTGTTTGAGTGCCTGTTTCAGTTCTTTGGGGGATATACCCAGGAAGTATGTTCTTCTACACACATTTTGAGCTTAAGGCTATCCTCAGACACTATTAAAACTAACTTAGCACATACTAACTAACAAAGCACATACTAAGGCAAATAGTAGCTGAATGACAAATCTGGATGAATGTTTTCTTATTTTTCAGATCCAGAAACCAAAGGAAAATGTCCACCCGGGATGAAAAGGTAATTGATTCTGCTGGTCCAGTAGCATTCAAAGACCTCCCAGCCTTAAAGATAAATCTGTCTGGTGTGTCAGAACCCCTAGTCAGGGTGTTTCCACCAAACCTACATATTAAAAATCACAAAGATGAAAAACTATAGAAGGACTTCACAAAACCTCAGGGTAGCCCGATAACCTAAATCAGGCAGTTCAAATCCCAGTTCTGCATTTTAATGACTGTATCGTTAGGCCAGGCCCTTCACCTCCCTGTGCCTAGTTTCCTCATCTGGAAAATGGTAAAAAGGTTATATACATACCACCTCCACTTCTGACATTGTCAGTGGGATTTGATGAGACAGTGGTCTCACAACATTAGGCAGATACTAAGTCCATACAGGGCTTCTCCTTACCTCCCATTTTGCAGTTAATGAAACTTGGACACAGATAAGTAAAGCCACCTGCTGAAATTCACACAGCTAGAAGGTGGCAGAAATGGAATTTCAACCTGTCCTGACTCCAAAGCAAATGCTTTGACTCCTATATCATATGGCCATCCTGAGTAGGACCAGTGAACTCTGTCCTTGATATCTGTGGTACAGGTTTCTTGGGTTTGGGGGAACATTGGTTGTGAAGATTGGGGCCTGAAGGAGAGGAAATGTTGAGTTCCATTTCAGCTGTTCTGGGGCCTGGCCCAGTGGAGCTATCAAGGGAAGTACTGGAAGCTCAGGAGAACTGCAGGGTGAGTGGGGCAGAAACCAAGCAGCAAATTGTAAGGGCTTCCAGGACCTCAGAGTGATGATCTTATACTTTGTCAAGTTGATGGTCCAGTAACTGTAAGATTTAGGGCCCCATGGATTCCAGAAAGTTAGTACCAAAGAAAGGTAAGTAGAAGCAATGTATACTTTATCTTCATTTTAGTTCCCTATTACATTTGGTGAACCAAAAAAGCATGTGGAAATGCTCTATGGCGATTAGACTGTGGTGAGACCAGCTCACTTGACCATATCAGGAGGAACTGGAACCCATACAACTTTTTGGGAAAAAAACTGGTAGTGTGTCAAGAATCATGAAAATGTTCCTATTCAAGGCTGGTCATCTCACTTAATGGTAAAGGAAATAATCCATAAAAACGAAAAAGTACAACTTATGGCACTGTGTTTCTTGGCACCTTAGGCACCTAAACCAATGGTGTAGATGCACCATTATTTTAATGTGCTATGGGGAAAAAATGCCAGCACTGCCATTCACCATGACATAAGGTGACGAAATGCAGAAATGGATCATTCAGATTTCAGAAATGTTAAAATGTGAGAAAATGTGGTCTTGGAATTGGCAATAAAGGGGCTGAAAGTTAGAAACAGTAAAAAATATATATATAAAGTAAGACTCTTTGGTAAGTTTTTTGCCCATTGAAAAGGCCTTAAGTTTGCATGTAATTAAAGGGGGAAATAAGTTGCAAAATTGTCTGCAAGCTGTGCTTACAATTGTAAAAGAAATGGATTAGAAAGAAAGAAGCAGCGAGATGATGGGTATTTTATTTCTGTTTTTTTGTTTGTTTGGGTTTTTTTGCTCATGTTTTCACAATGGTTAACACTAAAAGAGATCTAGGCTAAAAGTCTGTTCTGCAGTGAATCAGAGCAGATGAAGGTGGGAGGGGGTGGGCAAATGAACCTGGGAGCTTGAGTGAAGCTGGGGAGATGTAGGGACAGCTTGGGAGGATAAGCTGACCTTATTCGATTCCTCTGTGCAGATGATTGCACATCATCTGCCACATCTGGGGACCTTGGGAGACAGCCGTGCCTAGAATCCTTGCAGCCTTTTGGCTCATTTCTCAGAAGGTGTACAGAGGCTCCAGGAGAAGCTGGGGTTCATTTCCAGTGCTGCTTCTCCCCCTTGGCCGGCCACACCCAAACCCATCAAATCAGTCTCCAAGCCTGGGTCTTAGGGTTCAGGGTGTTTTAGAGCTTCCAGGTGATTCCGAAGTGTGGCAGGGCCAAGAGTCTGGTCAGCTAGGCTGGGCACCACCTCCTCCCTCTCTGGCATTTCTGTAGCTGAAACATCACTATTCATTGGCCAGGTGACCAAGTCACAGTGGTGATAGCACTTAATTCCTAACTATATTTTTTCCTTTCTGTGCTTTTGTAAAACAAATACCATAACTTATGCTCTTAGATAATATGACTTTTTACCAGACTCACCTCTCTGACAGTTATTCTCAGGTAAATAGCACCCCCCCACACCCCAACCTGTGTCTTTCAAACTCATTGGTGGATCCTGAAATCTATGTAGAGGGTTTTGTTTTGCTTTTGAGATAGAATCTTTCTCTGTTGCCCCAGCTAGAGTGTTGCAGCTTCATCACTTCAAATTCCTGGACTCAAGCCATCCTCCTGCCTCAGCCTCCCAAGTAGTGGGGACTACAAGTATGCACCACCATGTCTAGCTAATTTTAAAATTTATTTTATTGTTGGTATTATTTTTTGAGGCAGAGTCTTTCTTTGTTGCCCTAGATAAAGTACCTTTGTGTCATAGCTCACAGCAACCTCAGACTCTTAGGCTTAAGCTGTCCTATTGCCTCAGCCTCCTGAGTAGCTGGGACTATAATCACCACCACAATGCCCAGCTATTTTTTGGGCATTGATGAGGTCTTGCTCTTGCACAGTCTGGTCTCGAACTCCTGAGCTCAAGCAATCCACTGACCTCAGCCTCCCAGAGTGCTAAGATTACAAGTGTGTGCTACCGCACCCAGCCATGTAGCCGGTTTTTAAAAATTTTTAGTAGAGATGGGGTCGTGCTATGTTGCTCAGGCTGACCCCAAATTCCTGACCTCAAGTGGTCCCAGCACCTTAGCCTCCTAAAGTTCTGGGACTACAGGCATGTATGAGCCACACAACCAGGCCCCTAAAATCCACTTAATGGGCTACATTCAGCCTTTGTTGTTGTTGTTGTTGAGATGGGGTCCCATTCAAGCTGGTCTCAAGCTCCTGAGCTCAAGCGATCCTCCTGCCTTGGCCTCCTAGAGTACTAGGATTTCAGGCATGCCCGGCTGAATTCAGCCTTTTAAGAAATGAAATAGGATAAAATGGAAAATATAAGTGTTCTACACACACCTTACTGACAGTTATAAATGTGTATATCAGTGTATAGTAAGAGGCAAAGTATAAAACATATGATTTCTTACTGAGAAGCCCTGTCTCAAACTCCCCACCCAGCATGGGGCTTTGCCAGGCATGGTCCAGGTGTAGGGCTGGGCTGCATTCATGAGGGGTCCACAGGGAGGAGGGGGTAAGTCACCAGCAACCTGGGTTAGAATCCTAGGTGTATTCTCAGTGGCTGTGCGGCCTGGGGCAAGTCCCTGGCCTCTCTATTCCCAGTTTCCCCATCTATAAATGGAGACAATTACATCCTCACCTGATAGAGTTGTTGCAAAGTGTTAGGAAGGGCTTTGCACAGAGCTCAGGGAAGGAGCAGGTGCTCTGGGGATAGTTACAGTGACTATGCCCTCCATTCCTATAAATAACTATTTCCCACGCAGTCTCATGATCATCTTGCCATGGGGTAGACTTGTCTATCAAGTCAGGAGGTTCCTGACCCAACAAGAAGAGGGGGGCATGGCTTTGGGGAGACGGAGCTCCTCAGCCTGTAAGCATCCCCTCCTGCCGGAGCTAGTCAGCTGTCACAGTGGTTGTTTTCATGAACCTCAAACTTCCTCCCCACCCTAGAGAAGGAAAAGACTTTACGCTTATTTAAAGACTTCCCTGATTTTAAAAATAGGTTTTCCCCAGAACACTAACCCCCTGGGGAGATGTTGAGGAGGTAAGCTTGTTACATGGTCCTCCTATCTCACCACCCTCCTCCCCGCCCCCACAGACTTGCTTAAGGGTTTTGTTCCACCACCTAGGTACATGCAGTGGAGCATGTGGCCTGCCAGGCAGAAAGGTCCTGGTGTGAGCAGGAACCTGCCCAGTCTATGCCCCTGTGGGTTTGTGGTCTGGTGGGGGACATCAGCCTCAGTCACAAAAATAAGTGGACATGGCACTACAGAGAAGAGTCTGGAGGCCCATGAGCTGGGATGCTGTGGGTGGGGACCGAAGGAACAAAAGAAGATAGATGGACCAAGTGTGATGATGCACACTTGTAGTCAGGAAGCTAAGGCAGGAGGATTGCTTAAGGCTGGGAGTTTAAGGCTGCAGTGAACTGTGATTGCACCACTGCACTCCAGCCTGGGTGACAGAGCATGACACCATCTCTAAAAAAAATAAAATGAAGAAGATAAATGACAAGATGAAAGGGGGAGGCACATTCCAGGTAGAGGAATTCACATGTGCAAAGACCCTGTGGTTGGAGACACCTGTCAAGTATGGAAGGCTAAGGGAGACAGTGTGGCTGGAGCAGAGACCCATGAGAAGTGAGGTCAGATAGGCAGGCAGAGGCCATGGCGCACACAGCAGGAATAGGCCTCTGAGAAGCTTGAGTCTTTTTAAGAGACAGTGTCGGGTGGTGCCTGTGGCTCAAAGGAGTAGGGCGCCGGCCCCATATGCTGGAGGTGGTGGGTTCAAGCCTAGCCCCAGCCAAAAAAAAAAAAAAGACAGGTCTTGCTCAATCACTCAATGCAGTGATATGATCATAACTCATTATAGGCTTGAGTGGCAGGCTTCAAAGATCCTCCTGCCTTAGCCCCCAAAGTGCTAGGATTACAGGCACATGCCACTGTGCCTGCCTGGGTCTTTATTTTTAAGAGCAATGGAAACCAAAGAAGACTTATTTATTTTATTTTATTTTAAAGACAGTCTCACTATGTTGCCCTCTGTAGAGTGCTATAGTGTCACAGTTCACAGCAACCTCTACCTCTTGGGCTTAAGTGATTCTTTTGCCTCAGCTTCCCAAGTAGCTGGGACATTTTTTATTCTGGGTTCTATTATTTTGGTCATCTTATTTGGGGACCCCAATTATATACCAGGCGCAATTGCACATGAACTTTATGGACACCCTGTATATATTGGCTCCTTCTGTCCCTGCCCCCACTAAATATTTCATTCCCCACTTAACTCTCAGAGTACTGGGACTCATGCCAAAAATGAGAGTTTCTTATGAAAAAAATAATAGAAAAAAACCCAGCTCTGTTTCCATCCCAGAGGTACCACTGTTTTGAGTTGTTAATTTTGTCAGTTTTCCTGTAACCATAGGTCAAAGACTTCTTTCTATGTTGACACGTCGGAGTCTACAGTCTTGCTGCCTTCAGAGGCTGTAAGGGCTGCAGCGTCAGTCTACCGTGGTGTATTTAACGAGCTTTGTTTGCAGTTTGGGGCTATCGTGGCAGGACCATAGCACCTGTTTGCATGTCTGAGTCTCTTGTCAGGTCAAATGATAAGGGCAATTTAGATTTTGATAGCAACTGGCTGAAGGCCAGTCCCCTCCTTCACGCCCATACCTGGCATTTCAGAAAGACTCAAATATTTCTTTCAAAGATAAAAGGTACTTTGCTACCCTACTGAAAAGGACACACACGTATGTGCCCACCAAGTGGGTTATAAGAGTGTCTTTTGTCATCCTGCCACTGATATGTGGTATGACTTCGGGCAAGTGGTCTCACCTCCATGTGCCTCAGTTTCCTCTCCTGCAGAATGGAGAGATTGTACCTCCCTGCCTACCTGCTTCTTAGCGTGGTTATAAACATCAAGGCAAGAGCACATGAGGTGGCCTGTACACCATGAGCTAAAGAGAGCAGGTGTCCCTGAGCTTGGCCGTGGAAACAAGCTTCATCCCATATTTTTGTGACTTGAAGAACTCTTCTGCCACCTCCTCAGAGATGGAGGTGTGGCGCCCAGGGATGAAGAGGAGAGCACCCAGTCTGTAGCTGCCCTGTCTTAGGCTGACTCTGATGCACATCCTCTATGTTAGTTTCCAGGGCTGTGACAAGTTACCACAAACTAGGCAGCTTAAAACAAATTTATTCTGTCACAGTTCTGGCAGCCAGAAGTCTGAGATCAATGTGAGCAGGGTTGGCTCCTTCTGCAGGCTCTGAGGAAGGACTTTTGGCCTCTTCCCCAACGCCTGATGGCTGGCCCAGTCCTTGGTGTGTAGATGCATCACTGCGATCTCTGCCGCCACCTTCATGAGGCCTTATCCCCTGTGTTTCCTTTCCTCTTTCTCTAAGGACACCAATCATTGGATTTAGAGTTAACCTAAATGATGATTTCACCTTAAGAACCCTAACTAATTACATCTACAAAGATCCATATTCCAAATAAGGTCACATTCTGAGGTTCTAGGTGGGCGTGAATTTGGAGGGGCCACAATTCAACCCTCTTGGCAGGGAGATCTCTTGTCTGACCATGTATTCTAGAACATTGTCTCCAAGTCATAGAGCCCCAGGGCCCATCCCAGTTTTTCCATTTTCCAACACTGTGTTACTTTGGATGTGTCACCTCTCTCTCTCCAAGACCCTAAAGGATGGCTTCAACTGTGATGGTTGGTAGGAGTTAAAATGAAGTGGTACCTAGGAGAAAGTCAGCAGCAGTGTGCTAACATGATGTACAAAAAAGAACCAGCAGTCAGTAGTAGTGTGTCACGACTTATTGAGGCTTGGGGGTGAGGGTGGTGGTTACTAAGCCAATCAAGTCTCCAGAAATAGCTCTGGGAGGGAACAAGAAAATGGGAACTCAAGGGCTATTAGGCTCTGGGATTTGGGAGTCAGTCTTTTCTTCTTTTTTTTTGAAACAGAGTCTCACTCAGTCATCCTTGGTAGAGTGCCCTGGTGTCATAGCTCACTGTAACCTCAAACTCTTGGGCTCAAGAGATCCTCTTGCCTCTGCCTCCTGAGTAGCTGGGACTATAGATACCAGCCCCAATGCCTGGCTAATTTTTTCTATTTTTAGTAGAGATGGGGTCTCGCTCTTGCTCAGTCTGGTCTCAAACTCCTGAGCTCCATCAACATGCCTTGGCCTCCCAGAGTGTTAGGATTACAGGCGTGAGCCACCCGCCTGGTCTGAATTTCTTCAAAAGTACGTTTTTCTGCAACTGTTGGATGACCATGCAGTAGGGACTTCCCCCTCCTACGGATGGCAGCTTAAGCACTTGTGAAAATAGCCACGAGAATGTTTATTCTCCATCACTTCCAGGTCCATTTTTCTCACTTTCCGCTTTCTCTCAGGTACTGATTTTTCTGTCACAGTACCTATAAAAGGGAAGCAGGCAATATGTTACCTTGAAGGGCAGCACCTATGGTTTTGTTGCTCTTAATTCCTTAATGATTTACTGCCCTCCCTGTGGCTGAGGGAGGAGAAATCTCTGCTTTTCCCAGCGTTTGTGGCTCAGTGCCGAAGATGGATGGTTTGGAGATATCATGGTGCCCATTAGTAATGTTGTGACATGTTGGGAGGGCCTCACCCAGCCGATGGAGGGTGGTGATCAAGGAAGGCCACCCAGGGAAGGTAAAGTCTAGACGTGAGACAGGGAAGACAGGGTGAGATAGGTGAAGAGTGTTCCAGCCAGTGGGAGACATGGGCGTGGACAAAGGACTGGCTGAGTGAGGATGCTGGGTTAGGGTCCAGGCGAGACAGAGGGAGAAAAAACAACAGGACGTGAGGGATGTGGAAGCCAAATCAGTGAGGCTTGAGGTACCAAAAGGGACGGAGGATGAGCTTCAATTCTTGGCTTGGGTGGCAGGATGGATGGGACACCATGCTGGGGAGGGAGGGGGAGAAGGGAAGGATGGATATGGTGAAAGATTAAGAAATGAGTTCAAGCTGGCAGGCTTCATGCCTGTAATCCTAGCACTCTGGGATGCCGAGGCAGAAAGATTACTTGAGCTCAGGAGTTCACGACCGGCCTGAGCAAGAGTAAGATCTTGTCTCTAAAAAAAGACCTGGGCATTTTGGTGGGCACCTGTAGTCCCAGCTACTTGGGACACTGAGGCAGGAGTATCACTTGAACCCAGGAGTTTGAGATTGCTGTGAGCTGTGATGGTGCCACTACACTCTAGCTGGGGTGACAGAGTGAGCCTCTGTGTGGAAAAAAAGAGTTTGATAGGGTCACAGCAAACTAACGACTGGGCAGGATCTTAAACATCAGACTGGAGACTTTGATTTGAATGTGAACAGTGTTAAAGACACAGCTGTTGCTGAGACCACCAAAGGGGAAGAGCCGCCCAGTGCAAAAAATGATCCAGCCCATGTATAGGCTCGGTGTTGGGGTCTCAAGGACCTCTGACATGGGGCAAGGGGCATGCTGAGACTGGAAAGGGCAGCCAGAGTGAGGAGGAACATTAGATGGTGAGATTGTCACGTAAAACAGAGTCAACAGTGTCTAAGGGTATAATATATAGTCAAGCAGGTTGGCACCAAAGTCATGAGCTTTGATACAGAAAGGTGACTTTGAAAGAGAGAAGGTATAGTGGGGACAGCAAGGATGCATGCAGGGGAACTGCAGCTGTGGGGGTGTCCAGTGTCAGCAACTTTACTGGCTTAGATTCTTGGGGCTGCACAAAGGGACCTGTCAGTTCACATACCTGGGAAGTCTGGGGGTTGCAGAGAAAAGCAGAGACGTGAGATGTCCACGGATGGTGAAGTTGGAGGGGAGGAGTTTTGTGGTTAAGAGCAGTAACAGCACTTCCGGAAGAGGCTGCTCCTGTGCCTCACCAAGTCAGTCTTTCCATGAGTGCTGAGAGTCCGCGGTGTGCGGTGAAGCTGCTGAGGCCCACAGCAGTTTCTTGATCAGCTCTACCTTTGACTTTTTCTAGAACTTTCTGCTTCTGGCATGACAAACTTGACTTAAAACCAGAATTGTTTTCTGGTCTGCTGAGTGCCACAGATATTTTCACCCCATACTACTAAAAGTTCCTTCTTTACTGGTGGCAAGATTTTAGAAAGAAAAATTTCCTCTCCTTTAAAATATAAATGTGGTTTTTGCAAAGTACCCTGAGGCTCCCACCATACTGAGAAATAGTACTAGTAATGTTTCAGAGGGAAATTATGGCCAGCAGATGCTGGGAGGGTTCAGTGTGCTCTGGGGCTGGTCCAGCAGAGATGAGGCCACAGCCTGGCATGGGAGGGAGAGTACCAGAGCCCTCAGCCAGCAGGTGCATGATGGGCTTCTGCTCTAGGTTAGATGTCACACAGGACTCTGACCTTCCTGGAGCATGAATACCAGAGAGGAGAGAGAAATAATAAATAAATGACTGCACAAAACTATTTCTAGTTAGAAATTATGATAAGGACTCTTGAAGGAAAAGTAAAGAATGTGAGAAGAGGTTATAAAATTGAGAGGGGATATGATTTGGATTTTAGGGGTCAGGGAGGGCCTGTCTGAGGAAGTAACATTTCAGCTGAAGCTTCAAGCATGAGTAAGAGTAAGCCAAGCTAGGGTAGGGAGAAGGACGTTCCAGGTTGAGAGAACAGCCCATCAGAAGGCTCAGAGTTGGGGAGCAGAGGGATAGAAGGGTAGCCAGAGTATGGTGAGTACTCTGTGGGGAAAGAGAGAGGCTGGTCCCCACAGGTTTATGCACTATATAGATATGTTAGGCCACTTGATATTGTCCTTGGTACTCTATTTTTTTAGCCCCCCCCTTTTGTTTTGAGACAGAGCCTCAAGCTGTCACCCTGAGGCAACCTCCAACTCCTGGCCTCAAACAATTCTCCTGCCTCTACCTCCTGAGTAGCTGGGACTATAGGCACCCACCACAATGCCTGGCTATTTTTTTTTTTTTTTTTGCAGAGACAGTCTCACTTTGCCACACTTGATAGAGTGCTGTGGCATCACACAGCTCACAGCAACCTCCAACTCCTGGGCTTAGGTGATTCTCTTGCCTCAACCTCCTGTAGCTAGGACTACCACAGCCTATAATCTCAGCATGTTGGGAGGCTGAGGTGGGAGGACTGCTTGAGGGCAGGAGTTCAAGACCAGCCTAGGCAACATAGCAAGACCCCATCTCTACAAAAAACAAAAAAAATTGCTGGGCATGGGGGGGTATGCCTGTAGTCCCAACTGCAGGATAGCTAGCCCACCACAAGACCAGGCTATTTTTTTGTTGCAGTTTGGCCAGGGCTGGGTTTGAACCTGCTACCCTCAGTATATGGGGCTGGCGCCTTACCCACTAAGCCACAGGCACCACTGTTTTTTTTTTTTTTTATTAAGTTCATTTTGAGTCTTCTACTAATTGATTCTTTACTGATTGTGGGCCACATTTTTTTGCTGCTTCATTTGTCTAGTAATTTTTATTGTATGCTAGACATTATGAATTCTATATTGTTAAGTGTATATGATTGTCTTACTAATAGAGTTGAGTTTTGTTCCAATAGGTAGTTGATTTCATTGGGGATCAGTTTGATCTTTTCAAGGCTTATTTTTAACCTTTGTTGGGAATCAGTCTAAGGTAGCCCTTACTCTAGGGCTAGAGCAGGTTTACTTTTAAAGCATGGCTTTTCTGGAATTTCTACTGAATGAATAGGTGCTCAACAAGGTCTGACTATTGGGAACTCACACATGTCCTAATCCAGTCCTGGGTAATCTCTGATAGTTGTTTAGTTTATAGCTCCTCATGAGTTTTGTTCCTAAAAGTCATATTTTTCCCTGCTTTATGGAGTCTTGCTGTGTACATATGAAGTTTAGGACTCAGCCAAAGCCTATTTTTTTGTTTTTTTTGTTGTTTTAAAAATATGGGCTGCTTCACAAATATGCATGTCATTCTTGCACAGGGCCCATGCTAATCTTCTCTGTATTGCTCCAGGTTTAATATATATGCTGCCAAAGCAAGCACCCATAGTCCATTTTTTGGATCTCCTTTTCTGCATAGCTTTTCTTTTTCTCCTGCCTTGCCATGCAAATTTATGAGGGGCAGGAGCCTCAGTAGCCCTGACAATAGTCTTTACTTTTACAAGTCCACAAAATACCTCCAGGCACAAACCCAGGGAGATTGTGGGGTTCACCTCATTTTTTTCTCTTCTCTAAGGGATCATAGTAATTTCTTATGTTTCTCTAGTTTTATAATTGTTTTTGGCATTGGAGATAATTTGCTACCAGTTACTCTATCATGTTTAGAAGCAGAAATCCCTTTTTTTTTTGTATGTTTGCACTTATGTTTATTTCCAAAATTATATATAACATTTTCTATGTATTTTTAAATTTAATTTAAATGGTATTTGTTCATATTCTTCTACATTTTTTTTTTGAGACAGTCTCACTTTGTCACCCTTGGTTGAGGTGCCATGGCGTCATAGCTCACAGCAACCCCAAACTCATGGGCTCAAGTGATTCTCTTCCCTCAGCCTCCCGAGAGGCTGGGACTATCAGCACCCACCACAAAACCACCCGCCTCTGCCTCCTAGAGTGCTAGGATTACAGTTGTGAGCCATCACCCAGCTATTTTTGGAGATGGTGTCTCACTCTGGCTTAGGATAGTCTTGAACTCCAGCTATCCACCTGCCTTAGCCTCCCAGACTACTAGAATTACAGGCATGAGCCACTGCACCTAGCCTACTTTAATTTTTTAAACGAGTTAATACCTGTAAAGCACTTAACAACCGGTACCGAGTGTATCATAAGGACTATATAGTGTCAAACATGGTTGTATGCAAGTTTAGTTGCTCAAATCTGTTAACTTTCTTGTTCTCATTTTGTAAGTTTGAGTTCTCAAGTTTTAGAGAAGTATATTAAAACTTTGTGATGGTGGGGTGGTGCCTGTGGTTCAGAGGAGTAAGGCATTGTCCCCATATGCCAGAGGTGGCGGGTTCAAACCCAGCCCCAGCCAAAAACTACAAAAAAAAAATTTGTGATTGTGGATCTGTACATATTATTTTTTCCAGATTAATGTGAAGGTGGAATTAGGTTACAATGTTTGCATTTGTTAAGTACAGTCCCTGTTATAGTTGTGTCCCGCCCCCAGGAGGTGTGCAATAGACCCTTACATTGTGCCCATTAAGTGGGAGCACACCAATTCCTCTCTGGCCTCCCCCTCCCATCCTCCTTCATTCCTTTCCCCCAACTTGAATTGAGTTTTTCTCTTGTGTCGGTATGTATTACATTGTCTACTGGCTTCATATTAGTATTGAGACATTGGATACTTGCTTTTCCATTCTCATGATACTTCACTGAGAAGAATGTGTTTCAACTCCGATTTATACATTTACTTTTTTATTTTTTTAATTTATTTTCTTTTTTTGGCTGGGGCTGGGTTTGAACCCATCACCTCCAGTATATAGGGCAGTGCCCTACTTCTTTGAGCCACAGGCACCACCCCAATTTGTACATTTTTTAACGTCTCCTGCCTACTTTGGCCCCCTGGCATGGCAGTGAGAGACCCTGGTCAGTTGTTTATCCCCCAGGCCCTTGACCCAATAGTGAGGGCTGTATCTCAATGTACAGCAGAGAACTAAGAAGTCAGAGTGCTAACTGAGGTGAAAGGGCATCACAGGCACGTGGAAATGAATGAATCAAGTACACAGAGAATCATAGCCATCTCCCCTTCTGTAAGGTTTTGCACTGCAACCTTTTCTCACTGGCTGCCCTCCAGCATTTCCCCTCTCAGATACCTCTTCTGCTTTCTTCAACCTTAATTCCTCTGAAGTTTAAGCCAATTTTTTGAATAATATTTACCAAATTCCCTCTAATACTTCAAAAGTAAATTTTAATATTCACATGGTATTTATGGGATTGGAAGCTTGAAGAGAATGTTTCTTAATTGATTAAATATTGAATATTGTAATAAAATACACATGGAGATTTCATAAGAGTGGGGAAAACAGACATGAAACACATCCAATTAAATTGTGAAACTTGCTAGGAAGAAAAAGCTGGATTCTATAAAGGAGGAAACAGTGGTGGGGGAAGATGTTCCAAGAGGAACATCCTGACCAGCTCTGAGAAGGTCATGGGCCAAGACAGACCTTGGCCACTGAAGATCTGAAAGAGCCAGTGAGTTTGGTGCCATGCAGTCAGGGAGTGGCCAACAGATGGGCTAGCTTGTGTGGGGCTAAATGAGCTGTTTGAGGGGTTTTGATTGTATTCCAGAAATGGGAAGGATTTTAAGCAGAGAGTGAGATGACTGGGTTTATGTTTTTAAATATAAATCTAGGTAGTAGGAGAATGACTAGAGAAGGGCAGGACTGGAAGCAAGGTTACAATTTGGGGCAACTTTAGGATATGGAGAATTTTGGAGACCTAAGCGTATGTTTCCTTCTCATCAGGAAGTTGGCTAAAACCACACCAGCAAATAAAGACTTTAACTTCATCTATAAATAATTGTTTTGTTTTGTTTTTTTAGCAATACCCAATGATACAGATTAAAGAACCAGGCATGCTCAACATTTTTTTTTCCTCTGTGGCATATTGGATGATTAATTAAATACACAATAACAAAAGCTGATTAGCAAAAAAAATTGTACATGCATACTTTATGAGATATCTGACACTACAGATAAGCAAAAAAGCCCTCACAAAATTGGCACACAGGCCGTGGGCCACAGGTTGCATGCCACTGATGATTCATGATGACCACTATAGATTCCTCAAAGGAAGGTATGGGGTTATAATTGTCACTCCCTCCCTTCTACTTAATTTCTGTGGTTAAAGTTGGTTAAAAACATTTTACTTTGGAAAATTTAAATGTATGTAAGAGAATAGTACAGTAAACTCTCATTACCTTAATATAATAATTATTAGGTTTGCTGATAATTTACATCATGTGTTGCTGAAATATTTTTAAAAACATACCAAATACCATGTAACTTTATCCTTTTATATATCAAGGATCTGTATCTGAACTATGAACGTTTGCTTTCATGCTACAAATGCCATCGCCATAACTATCCTTGATTGTCTCAAGAATTTCTTTCTTTTTTTTTTTTGAGACAGAGGCTCACAATGTCACCCTTGGTAGACTGCCGTAGCGTCACAGCTCACAGCAATCTCAAATTCTTGGACTTAAGCAATTCTCTTGCGTCAGCCTCCCAAGTAGCTGGGCCTATAGGCACCTGCCACAATGCCTGGCTATTTTTCTGTCGCAGTTATCTTTATTGCTTAGCTGGCCCAGACTGAGTTTGAACCTACCAGCCTCTGTGTACATGGCCGACACCATAACCACTGTGCTATGGGCACTGAGCCTATTGTCTCAAAGATTTCTTTCTTTTTTAGAGACACTTGTCGCCCTCAGTAGAGTAATGTGGCGTCACAGCTCACAGCAACCTCCAGCTCTTGGACTTAGGCGATTCTCTTGCCTCAGCCTCCCAAGTAGCTGGAAATACAGGCACCCGCCACGATGCCCGGCTATTTTTTTTTTTTGGTTACAGTTTGGCCGGGCTGGGTTCAAACCTTCCATCCTGGGTATATGGGACCAGTGCTCAACTCACTGTGACACAGGTGCCACCTGTCTCAAGGTTTTTTATAGTTAGTTTGTTTAAATCAAGATCTAAATAAGGTCTGCCAAGTGCATTTGGTTACTAAATTTTTTAATTCATGGAACTGCTTTTATTTTCTTTTTTTCTTTTTCTCTTAAAAAAAATTATGTTGTTGACTCATAAATCTTAATAAGTCACTATTTTAATTTAAGGGTTTTTGTTTTGTATTAAGTATCCTGTGAAATATCTCAATACTTGGTGGCTCACATCTGTAATCCTAGCATTCTGGGAGTTTGGAGGATCCCTTGAGGTCAGGAGTTTGAGACCAGCCTGAGCACAAGTTAAACCCCGACTTCTACCAAAAATAGAAAAAAATTAGCTGGGAGTTGTTGGAGTGCAACTGTAGTCCTAGCTCCTCCCAGGAGTCTGAGGCAGGAAGATGGCTTACGCTCAGGAGTTTGAGGTTGTGGTGAGCTGTGATGCTACTACACACTAGCCTGGGTGACATAGCAAAACTGTCTCAATAAAACAGGAAAAAATATTAGATTTGAGGCTTAACTTTAAAGTCCAGGAAGTTAGACTCTCTCTTTGGAATGTTTTTTGAAGTGTCTGGCATACAATCCTGTGAACTATAAAATACACACCACCACTCCCTTTGGCACACATATGCAAGCTGTTTAATAAGAATGCTTGTGTTTAATGTTTTAATTTTATTATCCAGCCTTCTCAAGTTCTTGACCTGCTCACTCAGTATGATTTGTCAACTATTATTAAGTTAAAAGAATCTGAAAATATCACACAGTTTCTCAAGCATTTTAAAAAACAAGGTGATGCTTCAGTTTACTAACCTCTTTCTTCTTCCCTTCAGAAATTAGAAAATTTAAAATAGTTGAACTGAAGGTAACATCAGTAAAAACCAAGTTTGTTACCACTTAAGGATGTATAGAAGAAGCTGCAGGTCTACAGCCATACCATCTTGATCGCTCCTGATCTCGTCTGATCTCAGAAACTAAGCAGGGTCAGGCCTGGTTAGTGCTTGGATAGGAGGCAGAAGCAGCCATGACCAAACAATACATGTTTTTTTACTGCAATGTCTGTCTCTGAGAAGGATGACTTGGATTGCTTTGCTATAATTAGCCTCTGTTGCCAATGGAGCAGAGACTTTCATTATCTACAATAACTAGAATTATATCACTAGGTTTTTTTGGCTTCATTACTTCAACAGGTTATAGTGCATAAATATTACTGCAAAATTTAAAAGGATATATGGGAAGTTTGTACTATCTTTTTAATTCTCTAAATATAAAACTATTTCAAAATAAAATGTTTTTAAAAGTTTATTTCCTCTTCTAAATGATGGTTTTAAGAAATTTCATGGCTATTTCATTAATGCTATTGTTGCTCAAATTATTTTTGAAGTCTCCTCTTTTGGAATTGTCTTCAAAAGCCTGAAATCTAGCGTCAGAAAATCAGAGGAACCAGAAGAAATCTTAGAAGTTATCTAGTCCCATCTCCTAACCATTTTATGGGATTCTGCCACTCTATATAAACTCACTCCGTAGTAATTAAAATTTAAGTTGTGCCCTAAATGTCACCTTTACAAGGTTTCTGTGAACTTTTTTGTATACACATCTTTGGGCACATTTGGAGATATTTCAGTACTCTAGATTTCAAAAACAATTATTGGATCAAAGGAAATACTCATTTAAAATATTGATTTAGGCTAAGCACCAGCCACATGCTCCAGGTCTGGTGGGTTCAAACCCCACCCAGGCCTGCTAAACAAACAAATACCCAGGTGGGCACCTATAGCCCTAGCTACTTGGGAGGATGAGGCAAGAGAATGGCTTGAGCCTACGAGTTTGAGGTTTGACGCTATGGTACTCCAGGCACTCTACATGGGTGACAAAGTGAGACTGTCTCATTGAAAAAAATAATAAGATATTGTGGAGAGTGGGCTGTGAGATGGCAAGGCCCCCCAGCCTGGGGAACATTTAGGGAATGAACCCCCAACTGCTTCTCCTCCCTTCCCCAAACAACCATGTTCCTTTCTTCATGCTCCCTCCACCAGAAGTCCTTTGTCTAGTTAACTATGCAGAGATCCTTGTGATCTTTCCTTCTTACTTCTTATCATATGTTAACAAAGTTGAGTAGAAACCATTAATTTGTCTTTATTCAAGTCATTTGCATCTTCCTGTATTACTGTAAGAGCAAAAATATGTCTTTTGTTTATGCTATTTCCCCAAATTGTCTATGCTACTTCCCGCCTGGACAACCCTGTACAGATACTATAAAACTGATTTTGTGTTTTGGTGCTGGCTGCATCCCTCAGCTCAGTTAGTCCTCCTAATCCCATCTTTTGTCTCTGTGTCTTCTCTTATGCAGTATTTTTCTCAGTCCCCACCAATTCCACTCTCGTTCACTCCCCTTCCACACGTTGGTTTGCGACAAAACGTGGATTTCGTCTTCTCAATTTGCAGTCCACAAGAGCTGTATACCTCCACCAACAGTGTATGGGAATACACCAACCAAGAATGCTATCAGTCATTTTACATTTGCCACCCTGGTAGCCAGGGTGAAGTACAGCAGGAACAGCCTGCCACCTCTAGGAAAGAGTGTCTTACCACATGTTTTAGAGTTTCCAGAGCATGGAGATAAGTTTTAACATTATTTTAAAATTCTCTACAGGCCGCCCACCCCTTTACTGCCTGCCTTTTCTCCTGTTGACCACTTATTCTTACAATCCCTTTGGTATACCACTGCTGATAGGTGAAAAATGCTATCTTGCTTTAATTTGCATTTCTCAGATTAGTAGTGAGACTGAGCATAGATTTTTCTCTTGTTGGCAATTTGTATTTCTTTCTCAGTTAATAGGTAATTCAGGTCTTTGTCCTATTTCTTTTGGATCTTACTAATTTTTTTTTTGACACAGAGCCTCACGCTGTCGCCCTGGGTGGAATGCTGTGGTGTAACAACTCACAGCAGCCTCCAACTCCTAGGCTTAAGCAATTCTCTTGTCTCAGCCTCCCAAGTAGCTGGGACTACAGGTGCCCGCCACAATGCCTGGCTATTTTTTGGTTGCAGGTGTCATTATTGTTTGGCAGTCTGGGGCTGGATTCAAACCCACCAGCTCTGGTATATGTGGCTGGCACTTTAGCCTCTTGAGCTACAGGTGCCGAGCATTTCTTACTATTTTTTTTCTTATTATTTTAAAGGAACTCTTTATATATTATGAATAATAACCCTTTGTTACGTGTGTTGCAAATATTTTCTGAGTATCTCATCTTTTAATGTTATGGTCTCTTGCTCTGTGGAAGTTACATTGATGTTTGGAGGAGGGTACAGATGAGTTTTTATTTCATTTAAATTTATTTTAAGCAACTAAGAACAGACAAGGGCACAGCGTTGGGAGCCATGCCTCTCTTTGATATACAGAAAAGACTGGGCCTTAATTTAGATCATGGGTTGACAATCCAAAGTGCTGAACAACCCTACAGGACTCCTGCTCGATGCTGTGCTTTTGAAACAGAATGGATAGAAGGTGCACATGGAATTGGTGCTATCCGGGCAGAGAAAGAGTGCAAGATAGAATTTGATGATTTTGTAGAATGTATAACTTGGCTGAAAACGATTCAACACTTGAAAGCCATCAAGAAACAGCAGGATAAACTAATAAAGGAAGGGAAATAACACCCCTCCACCTCACCACTTGGGCCAGGAGGAACCTAGGCAGTGAACAGAGAGCAGCCGCTGATGGCTTGAGGCTGATTTTCATTCTCCACTGGAAAGTTCATTTACTGAAAACTTCTTTATCAAAGTATGTGAAAATAAAGGATTGCTCCATAAAAATATATATGTATATATTTTAAAATTAGGAATACTAGCAACTAGGACCATGTTCCTAAAGTACTTACCAGAATTCCAGATGGGAAATCATTGTTTATCTGAGAGTGTAGCAATGCCCAAGATCAAGGCAAAGCTTAGTACAAGATTCCTGAAGTACCTTGCAGGACTCCTCTCCTTACTATCCAAGTCCTAGCTCCTATCCTCCACCATTGCTGCACACTGTCATTCTTAGGGATTCTTAGGAAGGAAGATGAAACTAGGGAAAGCCAGGACTCGCTGTTGAAAGTGTCCCATCTCTGTGCAACCTAATCAACTCATCATTTCCTTCTGAGCTTCTGGGTTTTGTGTCAGGCTAAGAAAGTTTTTTCCTACCCCAAATTATTAAGATATTTGTCTATGTTTTTTACAAATCATTTTATTGTTTTGGGTTTTTTTTTTTAATTTAGATCTTTAAACCACTGGAAATTTATGGATAGCCAGTTATCCTTGTACTGTCAGGTGATTAATTCCAGTCTTCTCCATCCCCACTGATTTGAAATGCCACTTTGAGCATGTGTAAAATTGTATATGTATGAACTTGGGTTATTTTATGGGCTCTGTGCCACCCCACTAATCGACTCATCTTTTCTCGATCAGTACCACTCTGCCCTAATTAATAGTTTTGTTTGTTTGTTTGTTTGAGACAGAGTCGCAAGCTGTCACCCTGGGTAAAATGACATAGCATCACAGCTCACAAAAACCTCCAACTCATAGACTTAAGCAGTTCTCTTGCCTTAGCTTCCCAGTAGTTGGGACTATAGGCACCCACTACAACACCTGGCTATTTTTCAGTTGCAGTTGTCATTGTTTAGCAGGCCTGGGCCAGGTTCGAACCTGCCACCCTTGGTGTATGTGGCTGGTGCCCTGCCGACTGAGCTATGGGCACCGCCTCCTAATTAGTAGTTTTCTTTTTAATGTCTTGTAGTTCAAGTCTTGTCTTGTTACAGTTGTTTTTAAAAACTTTCTTGATTATTTTCAAACATTTATCTTCCAGATAAATTAGAGAATCAACTTTTATTTATTTTCTTTTATTGTTGGGGATTCATAGAGGCTACTAAGAACCAGGTTACATTGATTTCATTGGGGTTTTCTTGTTTTTTTTGAGCAGCCCACATTGATTTCATTTGTTAGATAAAGACCCTCTTATGGGGCTCGGCACCTGTGGTTCAAGTGGCTAAGGTGCCAGCCACATACACCTAAGGTGGCAGGTTTGAATCCAGCCCAGGCCCACCAAACGACAATGATGGCTGCAACCAAAAAATAGCCAGGCATTGTGGTGGGTGCCTGTGGTCCCAGCTACTTGGGAGGCTGAGGCAGGAGATTCGCTTGAGCCCAGGAGTTGGAGGTTGCTGTGAGCTGTGATGCCATAGCACTCTACCCAGGGGGACAGCTTGAGGCTCTGTCTCAAAAAAAAAAAAAAAAAAGACCCTCTTATGGGGTGGTGTCTATGGCTCAGGGAGTAGGGTGTTGGCCCCATATGCCAGAGGTGGTGGGTTCAAACCCCAGCCCTGGCCCCCCCACAAAAAAGACCCTCTTATAATTGTGTCCCAGCCCCCAAAAGGTATACCAAATTTTAAATTAAAGATTCTGGGCAGCATCTGTGGCTAAGTGGGTAGGGCACTGGCCCCATATACTGAGGGTGGTGGGTTCAAATCCGGCCCCAGCCAAACTGCAACAAAAAAAAAAAAATAGGAGATGTGTTGTGGTGGGCACCTGTAGTCCCAGCTACTCTGGAGGCTGAGGCAAGAGAATCGCCTAAGCCCAGGAGTTGGAGGTTGCTGTGAGCTGTGATGCCACAGCATTCTACCCAGGGCGATAATGTGAGACTCTGTCTCTACAAAAAAAAATTTTAAAAAGATTCCATTGGTATTTTGATGAAAATTTCACTTAATGTATAGTTTTGTTTTGTTTTGTTTTGTTTTTGAGACAAGTGTCAAGCTGTCGCCCTGGGTAGACAACAACCTCAAAGTCTTAGGCTTAAGAGATTTTCTTGCCTCAGCCTCCCAAGTAGCTGGGACTATGGGCACCCACCACAACACCCAGCTATTTTTTGGTTGTAGCTGTCATTGTTTGGCAGGCCTGGGCTGGATTCGAACCCGCCAGCTCCAGTGTAAGTGGCTGGTGCTCTGGCTGCTTGAGCTACAGGCACTGAGCCTAATTTATAAATCATTACAATAAATAGCCAGAGATACTGACTTTCTACGTGGGTTTTGAACATTAATTTTTTTTTTTTTCAGACAGATCTCAACCTGTCCCCCTGGGTAGAGTGCGGTAGTGTCATAGCAACCTCCAACTCTTGGGCTCAAACTATCCTCTTGCCTCACTTTACTCCCATCCCCTTCCCTCCCTTCCACTCTCCACCTCTCTCCTCTCCTTTCTTACAGAGTCTCACTATGTCACCCTCCATATTGTTTTGAAGTCACAGCTCATAGCAACCTCAAACTCTTGGGTTTAAGTTATTCTCTTGCCTCAGCCTCCCAAGTAGCTGGGACTACAAGCGCCTGCCACAGTGCCTGGCTATTTTTTGTTGTAGTTATCGTTGTTTAGCTGGCCCAGGCTAGGTTCCAACCCGCCAGCCTAGGTATATGTGGCTGGCACCGTAACCACTGCACTAAGGTGGTTCAGTGCGACGAGCTGAACATTTCTTACTAATTTTGTTTCTAGGCATTTTATAGTTGTGATTATTATGGATAGGATATTTTCATTTTATTTTATTTTGTTTCATTTAATTTATTTATTAATTTATTTTTTATAGACAGAGTCTCACTTTATCGCCCTCAGTAGAGTGCTATGGTGTCACAACTCACAGCAACCTCCAACTCCTGGGCTTAGGCGATTCTCTTGCCTCAGCCTCCTGAGTAGCTGGGACTACAGGCACCTGCCACAGCTATTTTTTTGTTGCAGTTTGGCCAGGGCCAGGTTTGAACCTGCCACCCTCACACTCTACTCACTGAGCCACAGGCACCACCCTCATTTATTTTTTTTGATACAGGGTCTCACTCTGTTGCCCTGGGTAGAGTGCTATGGGGTCATAGCTCACAGGAACTTCTAACTCTTGGGTTCAAGTGATTCTCTTGCCTCCGCTTCCTCAGTAGCAGGAACTACAGGCACCCACTCCAACTTGTGGCTATTTTTAGAGATGGGGGTCTCACTCCTGCTTAGGCTCTTCTGGAACTCCTGAGCTCAGGCAATCCACCCATCTCTGCCTCCCAGAGTTGCTAGAATTACATATGTGAGCCACGGTGTCCAGCAAATAGGATGTTTTTTTTTTTTTGAGAGAGAGCCTCAAGCTGTTGCCCTGGGTAGGGTGCTATGGCATCACAGCTCACAGCAACCTCCAACTCCTGGGCTCAAGCAATTCTCTTACCTCAGCCTCCCAAGTAGCTGGGACCACAGGCGCCTGCCACAACACCCAGCTATTTTTTGGTTGTAGTTTTCATTGTTGTTTGATAGACCTGGGTTGGATTCAAACCCACCAGCTCTGATGTATGTGGCTAGCGCCTTAGACACTTGGGCTACAGGTGCCAAGCCACAATAGGATATATATATATATATATATTATTTTTTTTTTTAAATTTGAGACAGAGCCTCAAGCTGTCACCCTGGGTAGAGTGCTATGGCATCAGTGCAAAGCAACCTCCAACTGCTGGGCTCAAGAGATTCTTCTGCCTCAGCCTCCCAAGTAGCTGTGGCCATAAGTACCCACCACAACACCCAGCTATTTTTTGGTTGTAGCCATCATTGTTGTTTGGTGGGCCTGGGTTGGATTTGAACCCACCAGCTCAGGTGTATGTGGCTGGTAACTTAGCCACTTGAGCCACAGGCACCAAGCCACAATAGGATTTTTTGTTTGTTTGTTTGTTTTTGAGACGAAGCCTCAAGCTATCCCCCTGGGTAGAGTGCCATGGCATCACAGCTCATAGCAACCTCCAACTCCTAGGCTCAAGCGAGTCTCCTGCCTCCGCCTCCCAAGTAGCTGGGACCACAGG
>CAUYQV010136486.1:0-15974 GCA_963574575.1 Galagoides demidoff | reverse complement strand
CCATGGCATCACAGCTCATAGCAACCTCCAACTCCTGGGCTCAAGCGAGTCTCCTGCCTCCGCCTCCCAAGTAGCTGGGACCACAGGCGCCCGCCACAACACCCGGCCATTTTTTGGTTGCAGCCGTCATTGTTGTTTGGCGGCCCGGGCTGGGGATTCGAACCCGCCACCTTAGGTGTACGTGGCTGGCGCCTTAGCCGATTGAGCCACAGGCGCCGAGCTGGATTAAGTGCTTCTTAAACTCAGTCTCTGGTTTTGTAGTTTGTTTTGAAATGTTGTCTTCAATTTTTTTTTTTTTTTGTAGAGACAGAGTCTCACTTTGTCACCACTCTCTGTAAAGTACTGTGGCATCACACAGCTCACAGCAACCGCCAACTCCTGGGCTTAGGTGATTCTCTTGCCTCAGCCTCCTGAGTAGCTGGGACTACAGGCGCCTACCACAACACCTGGCTATTTTTTTGTTGCAGTTTGACCAGGGCCAGGTTTGAACCCCTCCGCCTTGGTATATGGGGCCGGTGCCCTACCAGCTGAGCCACAGGTGCCACCTTGTCTTCAATTTTTTCTCCAGTTTTATACTTCTCGTTCATATTGTACCATCCAGTTCCATAGAATAAATTTACTTTGGTACCTTTGGTTAAATTGCCTGAAGCCAGAAGTCTGCCGTCTGAGTTAATGTAGTTTCACAGTCTAAGTTTATAAAAATGATGTATATTCAGCATGGGCTTTTAAGTGTTGGGCAGCATGCTGAGAACTTCACAAACATCCTTTTTTATTTGATCCTCATTATAGCTGAGGAAGTGGGACTGGGACTAAACCCATTTAACAGTGGAGGAAATTGGCTCAGCTGGCCAGCCTGGTGGCAGAGCCAGGATTTGAACCCTGGTGGCTGGGCTCCAGAACCTATGTTCTTACCTATTATGCTACAGGGGATTCTTTAAGAGCTTTTCTTTCTTTTTTTTTTGAGACAGAGCCTCAAGCTGTCGCCCTAGATAGAGTGCCATGGCATCACAGCTCACAGCAACCTCCAACTCCTAGGCTCAAGCGAGTCTCCTGGCTCCACCTCCCAAGTAGCTGGGACTACGGGCATCCGCCACAACGCCCAGCTATTTTCTGGTTGCAGCCATCATTGTTTGGCAGGCCCAGGCTGGATTTGAACCCGCCAGCTCAGGTGTATGTGGCTGGTGCCTTAGCCGCTTGAGCCACAGGCACCGAGCCCTTTAAGAGCTTTTCTAGCCTCTAACTCTGGTATTGAAATAAATAAAATCTTTTTATCTACCTCAACATTTTCTTCCTTTTTACCAAGAATGTGTGATTTTATGTCCTTTTCTTCCAGGAAACCTATTTTTCAAAATTTAGGTGGGATATCATGTTCTCCAGCAAAATTGTTCTCAAAGTAGAGTGGATGTTTGGAACGCGAGTTCATAAGTTTTTAGCTGTGTTTGTTGCTTTCTGGTGTTCTGTTTTCCCCTTGGAAATGTAGTTAATGAAACCAGCTTGTTTTCTCTGACAGTACCTGGCACGTGGAGTGCTCTGGTCTGAGACCCCAAGCATAAGGGTCTGTGGGAAAGTCCGAAGGGGCCATTTACAGCTTTCAGCTTTTTGATCACCCAGTTCCCTACTTCTCCCCAAGGGAAAAGCAGCATTGAACGTGTTTGGAGGTATAGTTCATTCTCTGAGCCGCAGTGTGCTGATGAGGAATGTGTCAGAGGGCTGAGAACAAACTGCTTAATATAGCCGGTCACTGTGGCTCCGGTAGGGCGATAACCAAGCCTTTTCTTCTGATTTCCTCCCTGGGCCCGAGGAGAGTTTGAAAGGCAAAGACATTTTAGAGCAGAATTCCTCAAGCTCGTCTGAGGGTCAGCCAGGGCTCTGACAGTTGAGATGTCTAAGAGATGAGTCCCATTTCAGGTAGTGACTTAGTCCTTTGCTGTTCAACAAAGATATCTGGACCTGGAAGGGCCCTGTGATCTTCTGGCTTTTTAGAATGGGCAATGCTGTTGAAAAACAGAAACCCCTGAAACGGAGCCATCTGTGCCCCTGGAAACAAGGTAAGAAAGCCCTGGGTTTCATTTCCAGGAAGAAACAAGTAGGCAGCCATCTATTGAGAGATTTGGCTCAACACCAGAGCTGAAACTACATGGGGAAGCACCTTCCAGAATAGAAAACACTCACGGTCTAACGTACTTTAAAGAAAATTAACAGACAGCTCTCCTAAGGAATAAAGTGGCTCATATCTTAATGTGATGGCTTGGCTGAGAATTTAGTTCAGCTCATGATGTTTTATCCAGTGTAGTATGTATCTATTCGTTGAAAATTTTCACTTTTTTTTTGAGACAGAGTCTCACTTTCTTGCCCCAGGCTAAAGTGCCATGTCATGAGCCTAGTTCACAGCAACCTCAAATCCTGGGTTCAAGGAGTTTGAGGCTATTGTGATAGTTTTGGCTTAGAGAATGTTATTAATAACTTTTAAATATATGGCACCTTTCTTCTACAGAGTTCAAAGTACTTTCTGTAAAAAAACTCAAATTTATCCACCTTGAACCTCTTTTAACACCTGCTCTGTCTCTCAGGCTTGCATTTGCATTCAAGGAGAAGGAAGCCAGGAGGCTGCAAAGCAGTGCAGTATTGTGCTTGGAATTGGGGCACCTTTAGCAGTGTCCCAGGCAGTGCAGTCTCTGACGCACTTCGTGTCCTTTTCTCACAGTTATTAACCCAGTAGGCCAGCAGTTGGTAAGCCTGGCAGGCAGGCAGAGATGGCATGTGCAGACTGCACCACGTCTTTACTGCCACTTGCCAGGAAAAGTCGCAGTAGCATTTGTTCTGTAGCAAGATACTTTATTCACAGCTGTATATGTGTATGTGTTTATGAAAAGAAAGAAGAAAATTCATGGGAATGTTAACATTATTTGCCATTTGTGGTAAAATTATAGGTCTGTTTTTTGTTTTCTTTTTAAAAGGGATAGTGTAGATGGGATGCTGATACCTGCCAGGTTCTAGCCCATCTGACTGTCCCTCAGTGATTCTTTTGTTTCACATGCCACTTTAAAAAGTGTGATCTGCAGTGATCCTTGATTAGATTCTGGTTTGAACAAAACATCTATTAAAAGACTTTTGGGGGCTCGGTACCTATAGCTCAAGCAGCTAAGGCGCCAGCCACATACACCAGAGCTGGCGGGTTCGAATCCATCCTGGGCCGCCAAACAACAATCAATGACAATTACAACCAACAAATAGCTGGGCTAATAGCAGGCGCCTGTAGTCCCAGCTACTTGGGAGGCTGAGGCAAGAGAATCGCTTAAGCCCAGGAGTTTGGAAGTTGCTGTGAGCTATGACGGCATAGCACTCTACCCAGGGCAACAGCTTGGGTCTCTGTCTCAAAAAAAGAAAAAAGACATTTTGGGGACAGTTCGGGAGATGTAACTATGAAGTTAGTAGCAGATTGTAACAGGAAACTGTTTTGCTGGTGTGTAACGGTGAGCTACACAGGTGAATGCTCGGTCTGGACAGTCATGCTGGAGTACTCAGGTGAAGAGTTATGCTATCTGTAATTTACTCTGAAATGGTTCAGCAAAATAATTATACTGCATAAATAAATAAATGGGGGCCTACAGTTAAACAAAGTAGGATATGTGTAGCAAGTGTTAGAATCCAAGTCATGAGGGTATAAGGTTTGTTATCCTTTGTCTAATGTATTTTTCACACACACAAAAAAACGCATTAAAATACCAGTTCTGACTTGATGTCATAGTTCAGTGTCCTTTAGAATGAATCTTAGACAGGGTTGTGGGGGGAGACATACTGAGGCTGATTGAAGTGCAACATTCTTCTGAATTCAGTACCATGTGGGCTCGTGTCTCCAGCCTCCCAGAAGAAAGTCAGCATTGATCCAATAACTCAGAAGCATCACCTTAATATATTTACTTACTTTTTGATTGTCCCTGGTCCTTCTTAGAAAAATGTTAAGAGTCAAGGCCGGGCGCAACAGCTCAGGCCTGTAATCCTAACACTCTGGGAGGTCTAAGCTCAGGAGTTTGAGACCAGCCTGAGCAAAGTGAGACCCCATCTCTACTATAAATAGGAAAACTAGCTGAGTGTTGTGGCAGGCACCCGTAGTTCTGGCTACTCAGGCGGCTGAGGCAAAAGGATCAACTGAGCCCAAGAGTTTGAGGTTACTATGAGCTATGATGCCATGGTACTCTATCAAAGGAGATGAAATGAGCCTCTTTCCAAAAAGGTAAAGGAAAATGTAAGAGTTAAAATTTAAAATTTTCATGGGAAAGATCTGGATTTACAGATAAACAGAAAAGTTCCATCCATGTTTTATTTTGTTACCTTGTTTAGTTATGTTCAGTAATTTAAATGAGAGACATCGTTAGCCCACTGTTGACAGTAGGGATTTCACGATCCACAGTGAGCAGAGCAGCTCATAGCCTGTGATTTCTAAGCCTTCACAGATGCTGTTGACCAAGAGCACATCTTTGCCATGTAAAGCAGACCTCTCTTGCCCCCCAAACCAGAGTCTGTCTCAGAACACAAAGCTGTTTTTTATACTGCAAGATGCCCTTCCAGGGAGCCACAGGGACAGGGCGTGGAGTCCTCTTCATAGTTGGTCTGTTTGTCTTTAATGGATGAGCACTTTTGGAAATGGGATTTTAAAACAGTGTTTAGGGACTGGATTTAATGAATCCTAGGCGCCACCCTGACCCTCATCTGAGTGTGTTTTCTGCAGTCCACATTCAACATGGTTGTGAAGTCATGGTGGGTAATAATGGCTCCAGATTCCAGGGTAAGCAGCGTAGTCAGTGTCTACTTCAGGGGCTGGCAAATGAGAAACCTGAGCATGTCCCCATGTTGATTTGTGATAGGCAGCCCAGGCAGCCCCCGACTTCTGCCCAGCTGGTTGCCCTGTGTTGGCAAATGGTCTGGGGAATACAGGCTTTGATGATGGCAGTGAGAAGGTCAAGTTCAGAGTGCATTCCAAAGATGAATTTAAAGGAAATACTATCTGCCCTTTGCAGCGTTTATGTGTATTTCCGTATCATACATGTGGAAAGTTCAGACCTAAGTGGTAGAACACCACTGTGAGGAACATGAATCTCCCTGCCTCTGCCTGCTGTTGCCCTCGAGAGCACTTGGTGCCCCTCTCTAATGACTTTGGGCAGTGTGGGACAGGCACCCAGTGAGGGAGCTGTGTACTCTTCTGACTTACTGCCCTGTTTTGGGTGTATGTACGTGTATTTATTGACAGCTTCACTCTGTCATCTAGGCTGGAGTATAGTGGTACAGTCATAACTCACTGTGACCTTGACTCTTGGATTCAATCGATCCTCCTGCCTCAGTAGCTAGGACTACAGTGTGCACCACCACACCTGGCTCATTAGTTTTTTGTAGAGATGGGATCTTGCTATGTTGCTCAGGCTGGTCTTGAACTCCTGGGCTCAAACAATCTTCTCACTTCAGCCTCCCAAAGTCCTGGGATTACAGGATGAGCCACTGCACCAGTTCTGGTTTTATTTTTCATAGCTTTCAGGACCCAAAACATAACAAAATGTGTTGGTTTTTTTTAAGTAATGGAATGGATTACTGCCCTTCATATGCCCACATTCATTTAGGCCTAGTAGTGGAATGGATTACTTTTCGTGGTTGATTAAATTTAACTCATTTATATTACCATTGTGAGTTTCAGTCGGCCCCGAAGAGAAAATAAGATGAAAAGAGGGATAAGGCCGTGGCTCCAATGTGATCCTGAGAGTTTCAGCCTAGAGTTCTGCCCCTCCTGTTGTCTGACCTTGAACAAATTTTGTAATGCCAAATTTTCTCACTGCCCTCTTCTACGTGGGCCTTTTCCACATGACTGCATCTTGTCATGTTACTTACTTATTTCCTTTTTTATTCATATGTTTACCACCTAATTGTAAGCTATCTGAGTACTGTCTACTGGATTCATTGTTCTGTCCTCACCACTAGCACAGTGCCCATCGTGAGTGTCCCTGGCCACAGTGTCCCCCTGGGCCTAAATGAATATGGGCATATGAAGGGCAGAGCCTGCTGCACAGTGTGCACAAAAAAGGTGACTGCCAAAGCTGGCGGCTGTAAGGTTGGTGGTTATCTAGGACTTGGAAATGTCCACTCTTGGCCTTTCTCTGCCCAAGGTAGAGATATCCAGGAATGAAAGTAGGTACACTTTCCTCTATCCTGCAGCAATTCTGAATTTAGGAAGAGTAACTTATTGACTATTGATCACATGGCCAAAGATTGCCTTGAAAGAGGCTTCCATAAAGAGTTAACATTTGGTTGTTGATTCAGACAAATTTCCGGGGAAATTTTGAAATTTAGAGCCAAATTGAACTTCTCTGAAATAGGCCTATAATCCCCCACCCCCAGAAGAGTGGCTGGCTAGCCCTCCCTCCTTCCTTCCCTCCCTCCTGACAAGGCAGTGTGGCTCCTGAGAGAGATTATTTTCTTTCTCGAAAATAATCTGAAGGGTTGCCTACAGTATTCATTTTGTGTCTTGGGAATACAACTCTCACAGAAGTTTCCTTAGAAATTAAAAATTGCAGCAGTAATTGTAAATTGAATTGTTATCTCCTTCAAAAATCCTAGCAGCTCAGGGCTATACCAGTCTGGTAAATGGAAATGTTAATGATTTGCATGTTTGTACACAGTGTGGGTGTGAGCGAATGGGAATTAGCACCCTGGGTGGAAGAGCTGACTATAAAAAGCTTCAGCCCACAGACTTTGGCCTGATTGTGGGTTTGCTGTGCTGGGAAGGAGATTGGCAGGAGAGGGTGGGCGGGGATGTGGGTTGGGGGGTGGCTTGAGGATTTGCTTCAGTTCCACCTGCTAGAGGTTGCTCTACCATAAGGGTAAATTTAGAAATGTTTGGATTTCGGCCAGCAAAGGTGTTTAGACTTGCCTTTTCTTGCTAGATAGTGAAGGAGCATCTGGACAGCTGGATCCCCATGTGCCAACTAATTAATATTGATCCAGAGCGCACGAGGGCTGGGTGCTGTGCTCTGACATCCAGCTCAGTGCCTTGTAGCTAATTAGGAAGGCAAGACAAGTGACTTCACATTTCCAAGCCTGTTTCCTGATCTAAATAAGATTGATAGTAATAGTTCCTTAGAAGAACTATTGTGAGAATTAAATGAGGTAATTCATGTAAAAGGGTTATAGCCCTTAGCATACTATAAGCATTTAATGAATAATAGTAGTTCCTTTTTTTTTCTTTTGAGAGTCTTACTCTGTTGCCCTCGGTAGAGGGCCATGGCAATACAACCACAAACTCTTGGGCTTAAGCGATTCTCTTGCCTCAGCCTCCTAAGTAGCTAGGACTATAGGCACCCGCCGCAACACCCAGCTATTTTGTTATTGTTGTTGTTATTGTTGTCATTGTTGTTTAGCAGGCCCGGGCCAGGTCGGGTTTGAACCCTCCAGCCCTGGTGTATGTGGCCAGCACCCTAACCTCTGAGCTACAGGCGCCACGCCGAGTAATAGTAAATCTTGTTGCCATACATTGTACAGTAGAAAGAACCTTGGATTTCTAAGCTCACGCACATGAATCATAGGCCTGCCTGTTTCCCAGTCCTGCTGCCTGTGTGAGTTTGGATAGTTTTCTACCCCTTTCCTTGTCTCTGTTGAAGGTATCCCATGCCTGATAACTGTAACGGTCCCCTGAGGGCTGTGAAGCAATGACCAACAACACTGGTCACTGCCGTTTATTGGCAAGCTCCTAGCACGTTCAGTACCTGCGTAGAAAGCAGATCTGGCTGAGCTCCATTGTTAGAGGTATTTTTTTTTTATGGTGCTAAATTTCTTTGAGAAAATTTTAACTCTGCAGCCCAGGTGCCAGGGTAGAATCCTTGTTATCCCACTTTCTGGTGGCCTGACCATGGGCAGATTACTTAACTTCTGGGCCACAATAGCAGGTACTTCAAATAGTACCTCCTACATGGGGTGGCGTGAGGACCAAGGAGTCTCTACATGTACAGTGCTTGTTTGTTATTACTTTTAGGCCAAATGTAGACAAGTTATATTTTATTTTATTTGAAATGATGTTACATCATTAAGGGAAAATATTGAAACAGATTGACAAAATGCAAAAAAGAAAATGCATGCTGGGTGCCTAAACCTCAAGGACCGGAGACATGGCTGGTGCACTACTCCTGTCCAGAGCTGCTGCACATACATGCAGGGTTTTCATGTAGTTGGAATCGTGTACAGATAATTGGGGGGTTTCCCTTAATTTCATGCTTCTGTGTGGTCTTCATAGCTGCTGTGACTGACATTCCATCATGTTAATGTTCCATTACTTCCCCTGGTATTGAATATTGAAATTGTTCCCCCTTTTTGCTAGCATAAGTAAGGCAACAGTAAGTCACCTCATTAATGAAGTTTTGTGATTCCCTTGAATGATTTCCTTAGGATAAGTTACCAGGGTAAAGTTCCCAAGATGGGGAACATAGGAATAACTTTAAGATCTCTTGCCATGTTGTTTTCCAAAAGTGATGTATCTTAATATTTTTCATGAGTGATACAGAAATTTACCAGTTAGTCACAAGCATATCAGCATTAAATATTAACATTTTGAAATTGTTCCTCTTATAAAACTGAAACTACACTTATCTAATGCCATTGTGATGAGTTGTCTGATAGTGTGGGGCTCAGGGAAAGGGTATAAAATTTGTTATAAAATTTTGTTATAAAATTCTGATTTCTCAGAGTCCTTTGCTTTAGACTTGACCCAATCTCATTCAAGTGCTAAGTTTCATAGAGAAGAGAAGTGACGCTTCATTTACCATCCTGCAACCTTTTCTTCCACCTCTGAAAGAGCAGTGATTATTAAATACTTTAATTTCTTCACATGACAAAGATGGAGTGAGCTTTGTTAGCACGGTTAGTGTAATGCTTGCTCTTAGGCAGTGAGTCCAGTGACCCGGCTCTTCCTCCTCACTGCTTCCGCTGAGGGCTGACTCATTACTGTTTTCCCCAGTGCTTATGTGCAATGGAGGCAACAGCTCGGTTGTTAGTAACATGCATGTACTGCTATTAAATAGCTTGTTGTGAGGGTGGTTTCAGTCAAGCACACAGTGTCACAGTGTTAGAGTAAGCATAGTGGACAGAAACCCTGTGTGGACCTGTTCACTAGGGAGGTTCGGAGCTGTGTTGGAATATAATCATAAATAGGGTCAGGGTTATGAACTTTTCCTGCCTTTCCCCACACACACACGTGGGTCTTCCATCTTGTGACGGTGGCCTTCCTTATGGCTATATGAGGAGGGAATAGGTGATGGAAGGTTTGGAGAACCTGATAGGGCTGTCTGCAGGTAGGAAGAGTTAAGCAAAAGGTTATTTTGCTTTTGGAATTACAAACATCCTAAGCTAAAAAGGGACAGTCAAAACATCTAAAATGATGCTGGAGGGCAGCGCCTGTGGCTCAGTTAGCAGGGCACCAGCCCCATATACCAAGGGTGGTGGGTTCAAACCTGGCCCCGGCCAAACTGCAACAAAAAAAATAGCCAGGTGTTGTGGTGGGTGCCTGTAGTCCCAGCTACTGGGAGGCTGAGGCAAGAGAATCGCCTAAGCCCAGGAGTTGGAGGTTGCTGTGAGCTGTGTGACTCCACAGCTCTCTATCAAGGGCAATAAAGTGAGACTTTGTCTCTACAAAAAAATAAAATAAAATAAAATGATGCCGAATTAAACCAATGAAGAGACTGAGGCTTACAGAAATGGAGTGACTTGTTTTAAGTCCTGCAGGCTGTTTGTGGCTGTGTGTCTCCTGTGCTAGGGTAGTGATGTAATAAAACAATATGACACATATGTTATGATTATATGTCTTATATTTACACATTATAGAATACTTGTTCAATATGTGGATATGCAATATGATATATATATATATATACACACATAAAATATGTACTGTGATGTTAATATAAGAATACCTACCATGCTGGGATATAATATTGGACAAATACCAGTGGCTTCCTGGGTGTCAGGCATGGCACTAAAAGATCTGTGTATGTTAGGGGCTTCCAGTTGTGAATAATTGACATGTAACGCAAGTGTCTCATAAACTGGCTTTTTATTAAGGAAAAGATCAGATGTAGGAAATGGAAACCATAAGTGTGAAGGAATTTTTCTCATGAGAAGTGTGGGTGTTGTTTTGGGTGTGGGTTAGAGAAGGGAAGGAAACTTGGCCCTGTCATCAGATATCTCCAAATTTAGAACAATGTCTGTCACAGCCATTGGCCTTAGGATGTACTTTACCCTGGGAACCTGCGTAGAATACATTTCCGTGTTTAGCTCTTTCTTTTCCAGCTGTATAGAGGGTGTCACCATCATTTAAGATAAGGGGAATGGGCTAGTGGCCATTCAGTGAAGCTACTTGGTTTCAGAAGTCACTTTATGTCAAAATATTAGGACACCTATTTCAGAGGACCTCTGTGGACTACAGCCAAGGAGTTTGCTTTAAGGGTCAGTAAATGTCTTAGCTGGCCAGATAGTAAATAGTTTAGGCTTTGTAGGGCCAAGAAACAAAATGAAGACTATTATATGGATACTTATGTAACCATTTTTTAAATTTGTTTTTTGAAACAGAGTCTCATTTTGTCTCCCTGGGGTAGAGTGCCAGGGCATCACAGCTTATAGCAACCTCAGACTCTTGGGCTCAAACCGTTCTCTTGCCTCAGCCTCCCAATAGCCTGGGACTATAGTGCTCACCACAATGCCCCTCTATTTTTCGAGATGAGGTCTCACCCTGGTTCAGGCTGCTCTCGAACTCATGATCTCAAGCAATCTACCTGCCTCAGCCTCCCAAGTATTAAGATTATAGGCGTGAGCCACCGCATCTGGCCTCCTATGTAACCATTTAAAAATTTGAAAACCATTCTTCACTTGCAGGCTATAAACAGGCAGCCTGCACAAGTGGCTGGTGTGATTCAGGCTGTGAGCAGACACTTTCCAACCCTCTCCTTATAGTGTGTCTCAAAATCGTGAGCTCAAGCAGTCCAGCTGCCTTGACCTCCCAGAGTGCTAGGCTTACAGGTATGAGCCACTGCACCCAGCTGTATGCTGATTTTCTGAGGACTTTTTTTTTTCTTGTCTGTTGTGTTGGATATCACAAAAGTATGCATGAACATGTTTTCCTTTGTTTTTGCTAATTAGCTTCCATTAGTGTTTGTGTATTTAATAGGTAGCCCAAGACAATTCTTATTCTTCCAGTGAAAAGAAAGGTTGGACAGGGGTGTTGCCTGTGGCTCAAAAGGGTAGGGCACCTGCCCCATATGCCGGAGGTGGTGGGTTCAAACCAAGCCCCGGCCAAAAGATGCAAAAAAAAAAGGAAGGTTGGACACCCTGGGATAGAATGTCCAGGGTTGGGGAAGAGAGTAGTTTTGCGTAGGATTGGAAGAAAGTATGTGCTCAGAGTAGGGAATAGAGCGAGTGTTGCAGATCTCAGGGCAAGAGCACTCTGGGAGAAGAAAGAGCTGGGACAGAGGGCCTCGGATAGAAGGGTGTGGGCTGGGCAGAGCAGACCCAGGAGAGTGACAGCAGATGAGGTCAGGCCTTGTAGGAGATTGAGGGGGGGGAAAGCCAATGAGATTCACTGAGGAAGGGCGGGGGAGGTGGGGGGCGTGTGAGAAAGAAAGAGGAGTCCAGGATGTTTTTGGCCTGTGAATCTGGAAGGGTGGTGTTAGGAGCAGAAGAGTGCCAATGCAGGTTGCCGGGGACACAGTTACACAGTTGGAGTTTGAGATATCCGTTAGAGATGTACAAAGAGGTGGCCATTATGCCATGAGTTATAAAATCTTGACTTCAGGAAAAGAAGTCTAAGCTTTTTTGAGAGTCAGGGACAGTTGACATAATGATGCTGTTTAAAGCCATGAGCCTTCCCTCAATTACTGGGGAAGGGAGTTAGAGAAGAGGCCAAGGCCTGAGCCCGGTGCTCTCCCTAGAGTTGGGCAGTGAAGGAGATGTGGGGGCTAGTGGAGACCTAGAAAGACTTTCCAGTATGTAGGGGGAAATTGGGAGATTGGCATCCTAGAAGCCAAGTACAGAAAGTGTTATCAAGGAGGCTGCAGAGAGGGAGCCTGGGCGATAACATCGTGCAGTTTGGGCTGTCACCTGAGGACTGATGGTCACAGGGGACCTTGACCAGAAGTTTCAGTACATGTTGAGGGAGAAGCGTGAAGAGGTGAGTGGAGAGAAATTAGCTACAGGGAGCACAGATGCTTTTTTTTTTTTTTTTTGAGACAGTTTGACTTTGTCACCCTAGGTAGCATGTCATGGCATCATAGCTCACAGTAGCATCAAACTCTTAGGCTCCAGAGAGATCCTCTTGCCTCAGCCTCCTGAGTAGCTGGGACTACAGGTGCCCACCATCACCGTGGCTAGTTTTTTTATTTTTAGTAGAGATGGGGGTCTTGCTCACACTGGTCTCAAACACATGAGCTCAGGCAATCCACCTGCCTCAGCTTCTCAGAGTGCTAAGATTATAGGCGTGAGTCACCGTGCCTGGCCTCATGGATGCTTCTTTGAGAAGTTTTGCTGCAAAGGGGAACAAAGACACAAGGTGGTGGTAGTTGTTGAGGTGCTGGGTTTAGGGGAGGTTTTCATGTGGGGTGAGATAATGGCATGATTGAATGTCAGTGAGAATGATCTGGTGGAGAAGGAAAAAGTCATGATGGGGAGAATTGCCAGACAAGAGAGACGTAATCATCACAGCTGTGTTCACTGAGTATCACTCCAGCAGTCAGTCATTGCTGACAAATCACACCAGTATTTAGAGGGTTATAACACCTGGGTATTTAGCTTATGCTTCTGCAGTTGGCAGTTTAGGCTGGACTGCTGAGCTCTTGATCTCACCTGGGGTCCCCCAGGTGTCTGTAGTCAGTTGCTGAGAGGGTGGTCTCTGTGCCTTCAGTAGGCCAGCCTTGGGTTGTGCACCTGGAGGCTGGCAGGTTCCCAGAGAGCCAAAGGCCTACAGGGCCCTGGCGCCCCAGGTCAGAACCAGCTCCATGTCACCTCCACTTCATTTCTTTGAGAACAGCACATCATAGGCCCACCCAGATTCGAGGAGCAGGGAGAGAGACCCCTTTCTTCTGCTCCTATTACTCTCTTGATGGGTGACTATAAGGTTACGTTGCAGAAGGTAGGGACCCACGGAGGGGAATCCTTTGGCCACTTTTGCAAACTATGTGTCACAGCTTTCTGTGAGCTGAGCATCCTCACTAGAGTTCTGTGGTAGGTAGAGTTCATTTCACAGATGGAAAACGAGGTCACTGAGGGTCTAGCAATTTAACTTGCTCAAGATCATGCAGCTAGTAAGTTGCAGAATTGGGACCCAAATCTAGTCTCTCTGATGTCAGAAGTCCCTGCCTTCTCTGTTCTACCTTCCTGATAGAGTCTGTTTATAGGAGCAGAGTAGAATGCCACCTCCTTTTTTTTCTTGTTAGGCACAGGAATCATTGTTCTGTAGGTGATTATTATCTCATAACCAGAATGTGCTGAGGAGTCGATTATCCTGCTGTGGCTTGGATGCTTACTGCATGGGACGGGACAGCTATATTTATTAGTACTATAATAGAATCCCATTGTGGTCATGGTGGTGTGTTCAATTGGGGCTTTTATTGACACACATTCATGTCTCTGCTCTCAGCTGCTCCCTCAATGCCTATTGACAGTCTTTTCATTTGGCCTTGGTCAGCTGACTGTCCCATCCAGATAGTCATACAAGTACTCCTTCAGACTCCCCTTAGCTCCAGGCCACAGATTCCCTTGCCTCTCTCTTTCTGTCCCTGACAAGGGGACATCCTGCCTCTAGCCCAAGATTAGCCCCTTCTTCCCTCCAGAATCTGTCGTAGTCAACATCTGTCTCCTCATACAACTGCAGTTTAAGCTTTCCTGTAGCAGAATTCAAAAAGTGGAAAGATCAGAATTAGCATCAGGGAACTTTGGCTCTGCTGGTGAGTTTGTGAAGAGTGGACAAGCAGAGCCATCTCAAAGGCCATTTAGGGACACAGAAAATGCTTGGCCTAGAGCTCAGTTCTGTGTGCAGTGACTGTTGTGTGTGCTGCTGCTAATCGCCATGTATCTGACAGTCTTTCAATTTGCTGCAAGAGCTGCAGCCTTCTCTTTGCCCTCTCCTCACTGGAGTGTCAAAACCTTGTTGGCCCCAGGGCTAGAGCAGCTGCTGACCACTTCTCTCATTTAGGAAAGCAGCTGGAGAGGTGGCCCATCCTGTGTTGATTCTGCCATCTCAGAAAAGATGATCTTCCTTTGGAAAGCAAAGCCCTCAGTGAAAATGTGTTTGGAAGCTCTCTTTGGGTAGAGGGAGCCAATCAGTGAGTAATTAGGTCCAATCCGGCATTTCAGGTCTTTGTAACCTTGCTAATTAATACAGGGAGCCCAAAACTTTGCCCTTCTTAAAGTCCCTGGATTTGGATTCCAGCAAGCTGAGTGTCAGGGAGGGAGAGAGAAAAAGATTCCACGGAGAAACATGGGCCAGCAGAGGAGGAGGGCGGCTGGCTCTGCTTGCAGCCGGCTGATGCTCTGGCATGGGATTCAAGGTGCAGAGTTGGTCTTCATTTTTAATGCAGTTTGCTTTAACAGTAAGTAGTCCTGCTATTTGTTTGTCATGTAATCTTGGGGAGTTACTTAGTTTCTGTTAGCTTCTATTTGCTCATCTGTAAAGGGAAGGCAGCTAAAGACACCCGCCTCCCAGAGTGTGAGGAGGAGTGAATGAGAGTACTTGGTAGAGGGTGAGCACTCGATACATTTCAGCCCTGATTGTTACCATATAAACTTCACCTTTTGTGTTTATACTGTAAATAGCACTAGCTGAAGATTTTTCATACTTTCAGGATGTTCCAGTATAGTATTTCTTATTCATTTAGTCATTCATTTGCTGAGTTTTATTTATCAGGCATCTACTTATGGGTAAGGAACTATTGATCATTGTCTCTGTGTTGAAGTTACGATGAACTGTTCATTTCTAAGTGGTTGCCATTATAATTTTCAGAGTGACAATGTATTGAGCACCTATTTCAGTAGAGTACTTACTTGGGATGAGGATTATCCTTTGGTTAAGGATTCTGAAGTCAGAATATAAGCAGAACATTGCATAGAGTCAAAAATACTTTTTAAAAATCCCTTAAATCATCTGTAGTATAGTTTCCATTGGAGGTCATTAGACTTTTTCTATGAAAAACCAAATGATAACTGGTTTAGGCCTTGCAGGTAACATATGGTCTCTGTCACATGTATTTCTTCATTTTCTTTTTTATAACCTGTTTTTCTTTCAAAAATAATTAATGATCTTTTAAAATTTTCATGGCATACTTTTATAAACTTTTAGAATGTGTAGAATCCTTAAAAAAATAAAATAAATAAAGTAAAAAAGGCTCAGCACCTGTGGCTCAATCGGCTAAGGCGCCAGCCACGTACACCTAAGGTGGCGGGTTCGAATCCCCAGCCCGGGCCGCCAAACAACAATGATGGCTGCAACCAAAAAATGGCCGGGTGTTGTGGCGGGCGCCTGTGGTCCCAGCTACTTGGGAGGTGGAGGCAGGAGACTCGCTTGAGCCCAGGAGTTGGAGGTTGCTGTGGGCTGTGATGCCATGGCACTCTACCCAGGGGATAGCTTGAGGCTCCGTCTCAAAAAAAAAAAAATTCTGTAATGCCATAGAGTGAATGTGATTACCAATAACTTAAGGATATATATATATATATATATATATATATATATATATACATATATTCTTTTTTTTTTTTTTTTTGGTAGAAACAGTCTCACTTTATCACCCTCAGTAGAGTGAGTCACAGTTCATAGCAACTTCCAGCTCCTGGGCCTAGGCAATTCTCTTGCCTCAGCCTCCCCAGTAGCTGGGACTACAGGTGCCCGCCATAACGCCTGGCTTTTTTTTTTGTTGTTGCAATTTATCCGGGGTCAGGTTCGAATCCACCACCCACAGAAG
>CAUYQV010136485.1:0-10271 GCA_963574575.1 Galagoides demidoff | reverse complement strand
TCAAGCTATCCCCCTGGGTAGAGTGCCATGGCATCACAGCTCATAGCAACCTCCAACTCCTGGGCTCAAGCGAGTCTCCTGCCTCCGCCTCCCAAGTAGCTGGAACCACAGGCGCCCGCCACAACGCCTGGCCATTTTTTGGTTGCAGCCATTATTGTTGTTTGGTGGGCCCGGGCTGGGGATTCGAACCTGCCGCCTTAGATGTATGTGGCTGGTGCCTTAGCCGATTGAGCCACAGGCTCCGAGCCTGTTTACCAAGGCTTTGCTCCTTTGGCTGTTAATTTCCTCCTTTCAAAACAGTGATTTGGTGGGTGACACCTGTGGCTCAAAAGGGTAGGGCACCCTGGCCCCATATGCTGGAGGTGGCAGGTTCAAACCCAGCCCCGGCCAAAAAAAAAAAAAAAAAAAAAATCAAAACAGTGATTTGGGCAGCACCTCTGGCTCAAAGGAGTAGGGCCCCCGACCTCATATACTGGAGGTGGCGGGTTCAAACCCAGCCCCGGCCAAAAACTGCAAAAAACAAACAAACAAACAAACAAAAAAACCAAACTGATTTTAGTAAAATACGATTAGTAGGAACTATCACACTGGAGAGAGACAGCACTTCTGCCTTTGACAGACTTAGGTTCAAATTCTTCTTTTTTTTTTTTTTTCCGAGACAGGAGCCTCAAGCTGTCCCGCTCAGCAGAGTGCTGTGGCATCACAGCTCACAGCAACCTCCAACTTCTGGGCTCAAGCAAGTCTCCTGCCTCAGCCTCCCGAGTAGCTGGGACCACAGGTGCCCGCCACAACGCCCGGCTATTTTTTTGGTTGCAGCCATCATTGTTGTTTGGTGGGCCCGGGCTAGATTCGAACCTGCCACCTTGGGTGTACGTGGCTGGCGCCTTAGCCACTTGAGCTAGAAGCGCCGAGCCTTAGGTTCAAATTCTAACTAGGATGTTATTTAATGCATGACCACCACCCTTGGTTTCTTCATTTGCAAAGGTGACTAATAATGTTTGCTTTGTACCGTGGTCGTGAAGATGATTAAGGATATGTAAGATCCTAGCATCAAGTCTGGAAATTCTACAAGGCTAACTGTAATGTTTAACAAAAAAAAAAAAAAAAAAAAAATCATCACCTTGGGCGGTGCCTGTGGCTTAGTGGATAGGGCGCTGGCCCCATATACTGAGGGTGGCAGGTTCAAACCCGGCCCTGGCCAAATTGCAACAAAAAAATAGCCGGCCGTTGTGGTGGGCGCCTGTACTCCAGCTACTCAGGAGGCTGAGGCAGGAGACTTGCCTAAGCCCAGGAATTGGAGGTTGCTGTGAGCTGTGTGACACCATGGTACTCTACCGAGGGCAATAAAGTGAGACTCTGTCTCTACATTAAAAAAAAAAATCACCTCTGGGGGCATCTGATACCTACAATAATGGGAAACTGTGGTCTCTGGGGAGTGCCACAGAAGACTGGCTGGTCTTGGGGGTGTGGTGAGCCCCTACCCACGACTCTTCAGAATTCTCAGCTCCAGGTGAGCGTTCCTTTTTGGCTGTAACCTGTTTGTGCCTTTCTGATGGTGTCGGCTGTGTTCTGGTTGCATGGTAATTGGGGATGTGTCTAATCTCTGTGTCTTCCTGATGGTGTCAGCCGAGTTCTGGTTGCAGCATAAGGTAATTTGGGCGTGTCTAATCTCCACCTTTCAATTATGAGCCTACTGTAGACAGGGACTGGGTTTACCTGTTTAAAGTCCCCCTAGTACCTGCCACAAAAGACAATTAAAATGAGCTTTTTAAGTGAATATCCGAAGTATGGAAAGACGCTATGATGGGACATGCTGGGGGAAATTATTAATAAAATAGCTCTTAATTGCTGGAACTATTTTTCTTACTTTTGGTGACTCTTCTAAAGGGGGGTTTGTTGGGAATTGCTAAAGTTGCAAGTATTTTTCCAGGCAGTTCAAATCCATCTCCTCCTTTTATGTAAATACACCTTTGAATTCCGTTGAGCTTTCCACCCAGAATATTACCTCAGTCCTTTATTACGAAGTCTAGAGCTGGGTTGGCAAGCGATTTAAGTTTATTCTGGATTTTTCCCAGGAGTGGGCAACTTTGTTGTTCTTATTACTATCGAAACCCGAACCCGAGCGCCGGGGTGGCGCCTGTGGTTCAAAGGAGTAGAGCGCTAGCCCCTTACGCCAGAGGTGGCAGGTTCATACCCAGCCCCGGCCAAAAAAAAAAAAAAAAAGAAAGAAAGAAAGAAAAGAAAAGAAAAAAAACAAACCCGAGCGCCCTCTGCTGGGAATACCCAGAAGTTAGTCTCTTAAAATTCAACTTCTGGAATTGACATATCCAGGCTCACTTGCTGGGAAAGATGAGGGTGGGAGAGAGATGTGTATTTCACTTCCTCTTTATTTCCACTCATTCCTCTCTTCCACCAGGACGGAGCCCTTCCCACCACCCGAGCGTTTCTGATCCCAGGATTCTGTTTCAGTGCTGAGCCCGCCCCGAGGTTCCCGCTGGCCTGAACTCTGGACCCCAAGGTCAGGGCTCAGGGACAGAGCATAGATGCTGGGCCTTGAGGACACTTGGAAACTCTACAGTTATCTGCATTAAGACTGGATCACTGGGGTCAGGTAAAATAGGGCTCACCGGAGCTCTAAGGACAGTTGGAAAGAACAGTGAAGGTCACTCAGCACACGCCAGCAAACGGCAGCTGTGCCAACACGTGACTGGGGCGCCAGGTTCACTTATTAGGGAAGAGTTTCAGACCACGCCCCAGCTTTACAGTGGCGGTGTTAAACGTGTGAATTGAACAACTCCTTTGAACAGTTGAAAATCAAACCTGCAAATGCCAAGAATCCACTGTTCATGGTTTGTGTCCAAAAATAAACTGCTTAGGAGAAGTACAGCTATCCCTGGGGCTGAAACTAAAGATACATTTCTACTGTCTTGTTGAGACATCATTATTATGCAGGGACCAATATTCCCGAATGTCATATGGTTATTTCTTTTCATAGTGCCTCACTGTAGACTGAACTCACGCTACCAAATCATAGTTGACTAGGAATCATTTGAGGGTGGGTCGGGTGGGGCTGTATTTGGTATCTAAAAAGAATGTGGTCTCCTCTCCACCATCGTGGTACCTGCGATTAGTCCGGTTTGTCCCTGTGTGCTCTCACAAAACTTTAGAATCAAGTGGCTTCTGGCTAAGGAACAAAAACAAAATCATCCCATCCTCCAGTGGATTTGAATGAAAACTGGTAATAAAATCAGGTACAACTCCAAGAGGAGACACTGGGGAAGCACCAGCTGGGTCTGTAGAGATGGCACATATTTATGCTGTATCAAGGTCACGATCATCTTACCATATCAAACTGAAAATGTCATCGGGTGGACAGTTGGCCACGTTTCACTGAAAAAATGAATTTTCTCTTTGTTTGTATGTTCTTCATTAATAAACTTGTCCAGTAATAAATATGTGAGATATTTTGTTTGAAAAAAATAAAAAGAATATGGCTCAAAACACACACTACGACCCTTTACAGTGGTTGTGAATTAAAGTTCCCCCCACACCTGGCATCTTGCTTACCCATAAACGACACTTACAATGAGCTTTTTGTGAATTAAACGTGGAATTAAACAACTGACGTGCCTTGTGCTCATTTTTCTGTCATTTGTCTTTTATTGGATATGGGTATCAAATATATTTAAGATGTAAAATGGCATCTATAAAATTGAATTTTTTTTTGTTTTTTTGAGACAGAGCCTTGAGCTGTCACCCTGGGTAGAGTGCTGTGGCATCATAGCTCACAGCAACCTCCAACTCCTGGGCTCAAGCGAGTCTCCTGCCTCCACCTCTCAAGTAGCTGGGACTACAGGCGCCCGCCACAACACCTGGCTATATTTTCTGTTGCAGCCATCATTGTTGTTTGGCAGGCCTGGGCTGGATTCGAACCCGCCAGCTCAGGTGTATGTGGCTGGTGCCTTAGCTGCTTGAGCCACAGGAGCCGAGCCTTAAAACTGAATATTGTTCTATTCCTGTCTATACCCTGAATATATTCAGGAGGAATATTCTGGCAAAATGGTAAGTCATTTTGGACATTTGCCTGAGTACATTTTCTTCCACAGTAAATTTTCCAAGCTGGTTGAGGACACTATTTTCAGCAGAGGATTATCCTGTGTCCTAGTTGTTAAGCGATCATTTTTATTTCTTAATACTCAGCAAAGACCCAGTCCACCACAATTAATGAACACAGGATCTTTCTGACCTTGAGCTAAAAATTGTATTATTTAAATCAGGATGTAGAAGGCTGAAAAAATTTGTGGTCTTGCAGCGAGTGTGGAAGACTCATTAGCAATGATTTAATAACTCTAAGCTGTTGGTAGCATCACTTCCTTAGCACTTTTCATCATTCAGTGGATCATACACATATGTCACACCATGGTTGGTAAAGCACGTGAATGCTCACGTTGATTTAGCTTAGACAAGATAATTTGTCTAGACTCATCTTTTCTTTTCTTTTTTTTTTTTTAAGACAGAGTCTCACTATGTCACCCTCGGTAGAGTGCCATGGCATCACAGCTCACAGCAGCCTCAAACTCTTGGGCTTAAGTGATTCTCTTGCCTTAGCCTCCTAAGTAACTGGGACTACAGGCGCCTGCCACAATGCTCGGCTATTTTTGTTGTTACAGTTGTCATTGTTGTTTAGCTGGCCTGGACCAGATTCGAACTCGCCAGCTTGGGTGGCACTGTAACCACTGTGCTATGGGCTCCGAGCCTAGACTCATCTTTTTTTTTTTTTTTTGAGATGGAGCCTCAAGCTATCCCCCTGGGTAGAGTGCCATGGCATCACAGCTCATAGCAACCTCCAACTCCTGGGCTCAAGCAAGTCTCCTGCCTCCACCTCCCAAGTAGCTGGGACCACAACGCCCGGCCATTTTTTGGTTGCAGCCATCATTGTTGTTTGGCAGGCCTGGGCTGGGGATTTGAACCCGCCACCTTAGGCGTATGTGGCTGGCACCTTAGCCAATTGAGCCACAGGCGCCGAGCCGACTCATCTTTTCAAAAATAATCAGTGATAATTCTTTCCCTTATAAAAGAGGAGAAAAACATAGATGATCAGTATGTTGGTTTTAATTTGTGTGTTTGTTTTTTGTAAAGCTTTAAAATTTATTTATTTATTATTATTATTTTTGACACAGAGTCTCAACTATGTCGCCCTTGGTAGAGTTCCACACTGTCACAGCTCACAGCAACCTCAAACTTTTGGGCTTAAGTGATTCTCTTGCCTCAGCCTCCCAAGTAGCTTGGACTATAGGCACCCACCACAACACCCGGCTATTTTTTTGTTGTGGTTGTCATTGTTGTATGGCAGGTCTGGGCTAGGTTTGAACCCACCAGCTTCGGTGTATGTAGCTAGTGCCCTAGCCACTGAGCTACAGGCCTGGAGCCTAAAATTTATTTTTAACTAATTAAGTATTACTTATTTTTGTAGGACAGGGGTCTTGCTATGTTTCACAAGATGATCTGGAACTCCTGGCCTCAGGCAATCCTCCTATCTTGGCCTCCAAAAGCTCTAGGATTATAGGTGTGAGCCTCCCCATCTGGCCAGGACTGGGTTGTAAGTGGGCTGCCTTGGATCTGCTTGTGGTTTGCATAGGCACTGCTGTGCAGAGGAGATACATTAGGGTGTGGCATGTGGTAAGGCATGGAAAACTTACCCATCAGAGGGTTTCTAGGTTAGCATACCAAGTGTTCTCAAAGAGGGTGGTGGGGGCTGTGCTATTCCTAAGTTGTTGGGAATTGATTATTGGGAGAAAAGGGTAAAAAAAAAATCATAGATATTTCAATGGATATTACAATTTTAACAGCTACGATTGTGGTTAGAGACCATAGTACATAAACAGATACACAGTGTATCTGTAGCACTAAAATTTCCTGTTGAGGTACGACTAGAAAGCACACTTACTAGTGTAGAAAGGTGTGTTTATGTGCTGCTCAGCTCTTGAGGGAGGATAGAGGGCATGCAGTGATGATAAGGACGATCAGGGTGATGACACACTTTTTTTTATTGAAGGCATATTTACTGTGTGCGGAGCACTGTGCTAAGCATGTATGTACATGAAGTCATTTAGTCTTCAAAAGGCCGAGTTTGGAAATTGAGGTTTGGAGAAGCTCTTCAGGAGAGGCTGTAATGTTTAGTGTTTGAGAACTGAGGCTGAGGCATGAGATGATACATATAATGTATGGGAGAACCCCTGTGAATTGACCACCCACGGGACTGGAACAAACTGGTCAACATACGGAATTGATCAATGTAAGGAACTAGGCCTGCTGTACTGGAACGTATGTGTGGTGCATGTCTGGTCTATGAAAATTAGGTCAACTTAAGGAGGTGGTCAACTATGGAGGTTCTACTGTATAATAATAATAATATTTACTATTAAACTCATGCTCGTAGCCACTTTCCTTTTTGTTTCAACTGGGTGCTATACTAGGTTTCAGTAAATGTTCTTCTCTCTGCTTGTCTCCATTCCTTTTTTTTTTTTTGGAGACAGAGTCTCACTTTGTTGCCCTGGGTAGAGTACCGTGGCGTCGTATTTCACAGCAGCCTCAGACTTTTGGGTTCAAGTGATTCTCTTGCCTCAGCCTCCTGTGTAGCTGGATCTACAGGCACCTGCCACAACCCTGGCTATTTTTAGAGATGGGGTCTTCCTCTGGCTTAGGCTGGCCTTCATCCTGTGAGCTCAAGCAATCCACCTGCCTCAGCCTCCCAGAGAGCTAGGATTACAGGCATGAGCCACCATGCCTGGCCTAAAATATGTAGGCTTTTCAACCAATGATTCTACTTCCAGGAATTTATCATAAGGGAAAAACAATCTGATGAATGCAAAGATGTTCCATGCATAAGGATGGTGGTTCCGGCTGTATCTATAACAATAAAAATACTGGAAATAAGGTGAATGTTCAGTAATAACTATTACAGTTACCCCATTTTTTTTTTTTTTTTTGAGACGGAGCCTCAAGCTATCCCCCTGGGTAGAGTGCCATGGCATCACAGCTCATAGCAACCTCCAACTTCTGGGCTCAGGCGAGTGTCCTGCCTCCGCCTCCCAAGTAGCTGGGACCACAGGCGCCCGCCACAACGCCCGGCCATTGTTTGGTTGCAGCCATCATTGTTTGGTGGGCCCAGGATGGGGATTCGAACCCGCCACCTTAGGTGTACGTGGCTGGCGCCTTAGCCGATTGAGCCACAGGCGCTGAGCCACCCCATTTTTTTTTTTGAGACAAAGCCTCAAGCTGTTGCCCTGAGGTAGAGTGCTGTGGCATCATAGCTCACAGCAACCTCAAACTCCTGGGCCCAATCTATTCTCTTGCCTCAGCCTCCCAAGTAGCTGGGACTTCAGGCACCTGGCACAACGGGCTAGTTTTTAGAGTTGGGGGTTTCGCTCTTGCTCAGGCTGGTCTCGAACTCATAAGCTCAAACAATCCACCTGCCTTGGCCTAGGAGAGTGCTAGGATTATAGGTGTGAGTCACTGTGCCCAGCCATACCCCCAAAATTTTAAAGCAGTTGCCTTTACATTTAGAATTACAGGTGATTCTTTAAAAAAAAAATTATTTCTTTTTATTTTTTGGAGACACTGGAGTCTCATTCTGTCACCCCAGCTAGGTTGGTTATTATGACCTCCTACTCCTGGGCTCAAGTGATCCTCTTGCCTGAGCCTCCTGAGTAGCTGGCACTGTAGGGACCTGCCACCACAGCTGGCTAATTTTCTATTTTTAGTAGAGATGGGGCCTTGCTCTTGTTCTGGCTGGTCTCAAACTCCTGAGCTCAAGAGATCCTCCTGCCTCAGCCTCCCAGAGTGCTAGGATTATAGGAATTGAGTCTTTTTTTTGGAGACAGACTCTCACTTTGTTGCCCTCAGTAGAGTGCTCTGGCATCACAGCTCACAGCAACCTCAAACTCTTGGGCTTAAGCGATTCTCTTGCCTCAGCCTCCTTAGTAGCTGGGACTACAGGTGCCTGCCACAATGCTCAGCTATTTTTTTTTGCTTGCAGTTGTCATTGGTTTAGCAGGCCCAGGCTGGGCTTGAACCTACGAGCCTCAGTGTATGTGGTGCGCCCTACTCACTGAGCTACTGGCTCTGAGCTGTCACTGATTCTTTTTAAAAAATTTTTCTTCAATGAGCAGTTATTATGTTCTAGTTATTATTGCTGCATAATAAACCATCACAAATTTAGTGATATAGAACATCAGTCCTTTTACATTGTTGGCGGGATCTAGGGTCAAGAAATTAGAGACTGAAAGCAGGGATGGTTTATCTCAGCTTCATCCTTTCTCAAACATTAGGTGGGAAATGACTCCAGCTAGGGGCTGGAATCACCTGAAGGATTATTTGCCCACATGTCTGACATCTAAGTTAGGCGTAGTTGAAGACTGGATCTGCCTGCTGGAATACTTACAAGTGGCCTTTCCATATGACCTGACTTTCTACCAGCACTGCAGCCTCTGTGTAGCCCAACTCTCATTGCATTTCAATACAAGCTGAACTTCTGGGTTTGTATGGTGGCTCACGCCTCTAATCTTAAGTATCCCTTGAGTTCAGGAGTTTAAGAGAAGCCTGAGCAAGAGTGAGACCAACCCCTCAACCCCCTGTCTCTACTAAAAATAGAAAAATTAGCCAGGCATTGTGGCAGGCACCTGTAGTCCCAGCTATTTGGGAGGCCTGGGCAGGAGGATTGTTTGAACCCTCAGGAATGTGAGGTTTCTGTGAGCTAGGCTGACACCATGGCACTCTAGACTAAGTTGAATTTCTGCAAGTCCCGTGCCCATCCATATTCAAAGGGGAAAGGAACATAAACACTACTTTCTCATCAAATTAGGAAAAATGGGATGAGAGATATTGATGTAGTCATCTTTGGGAAATACAGACATCTATTTCTTTCGCAATTGGGAAAAAACCCATGAATATCATTGCAATTAACAAGGAAAAGCAAGCCAGGTATGGTGGCTCACGCCTGTAATTGTAGCATTCTTAGGTGTCTGAGGCGGGAGGTTTGCTTGAGCTCAGGAGTTCGAGAACAGCCCAAGCAAGTGAGACCACCATCTCCACTAAAAAAGACAAATAGAAAGAAAAAATTTATCTTGGGGCAGCATCCATAGCTCAGTTGGCAAGGGTGCCAGCCACATACACCTAGGGTTGTGGGTTTGAACCCAGCCCAGGTCTGCTAAGCAACAATGAAAATTGCACACCCCCCTCCCCCCCCAACAAATAGCTGGGCATTGTGGCGGGCGCCTGTAGTCCCAGCTTGGGAGGCTGAGGCAAGAGAATCACTTAAGCCCAAGAGTTGGAGTTTGCTGTGAGCTGTGATGCCATAGCACTCTACCCAGGGTGACAGCCTGAGACTCTGTCTCAAAAAACAAAAAAGAAAAAATCATCTAGGCATTCTGACCTATAGTCCCAGCTACTTGGGAGGCTGAGGCAGGAAGATCACTTGAACCCAGGAGTTTGAGGTTGCTATGAGCTAGGCTGAGCCACTGCATTCTAGCCTGGGTCAAAAAAGTAAGACTCTGTCTTCAAAAAAAAAAAAAGAAAGAAAGAAAGAAAAAGAAAAAACTCATACCAAGGAGTCTAATTCTCTGAAGTATGGATTGGAGAGCCATTTTGCACAATTTAGCTGAGAACAATCTTCTCAGGGTTTGGAATGAAAGACAGTCTGAGTTGCTCTCTGTGCTTTGTCCTCTTTTTTTTTTTTAGGCCAGGGCTGGGTTTGAACCCGCCAACTTTGGCATATGGGGCTGGTGCCCTACTCCTTTGAGCCACAGGCTCCGCCCACTTTGTCCTTAATAGACTCCTGTGTGTGGGTGCCAGGGTAGATTTGGGAACCATGGGGGTAGGGTTGCCAGACACAACATCGGACACCTAGTTACATTTGGCTTTGAGATAACAAATGTTTAGGGTTAGTATATCCCAAGTATTCCAGGGGTCCTCAAACTTTTTTTTTTTTTTTTTTTGAGACAGAGCTTTAAGCTGTCCCCTGGATAGAGTGCCATGGCATCACAGCTCACAGCAACCTCCAACTCCTGGGCTCAAGCGAGTCTCCTGCCTCAGCCTCCCAAGTAGCTGGGACTACAGGTGCCCACCATAATGCCTGGCTATTTTTTGGTTGCAGCCATCATTGTTGTTTGGCGGGCCCAGGCTGGATTCGAACCTGCTACCTTAGGTGTATGTGGCTGGCGCCTTAGCCACTTGCGCCACAGGAGCCTGAGCCATGTTTACATTTTTTAAAT
>CAUYQV010136483.1:0-25151 GCA_963574575.1 Galagoides demidoff | reverse complement strand
ATTTTGGAATCTGGTGCTAACAACATCTCTCCAAAAATTCCCCAATAATTGGGTAAACAATTAAAAACCCAGGAAATGTGAACACACAGTTGATACTCCCAATGATTTCACAGACATTGCATTTTTTGCAGATTGAAGGTCCGTGGCAATCATGTTGGACAAGTATCTTGGTGTCACTTTTCTAACAACATGTGCTCATTTTGTGTCTCTGTGTCTCATTTTGGTAATTCTCATGATATTTCAAATTTTTTCCTTATTATATTATTAAGGTTTCTGTGATAAGTGATCTCTGGTGTTGCTATTATAATTAGGGTCACCACTGTACCCTTATAGGATAGTAAACTTAATTGATAAATAATGTGATCAGCTCCAATGACTGGATCTTCCTTTATACATCTCCCTCTCCTTGAGTCTTCCTTTTCCTTAAGAAATAACAATATCGAATTGTGCACAAAGTAGCCCAAAGTCCCCATAACTAAACTTATGACTTTCCATAGAGGTTGCACTAGTTTGAAGTCCTACCAACAATGTATAAGAGTTCCTTACACTCCATTTCTTTCTTTTCCCCAATTAATAACCATATAATGGCATTTAAATGTTCAAGGGAAAGGAATACCTAGAAATGAATGAACTACTGATAACGCACCACATAATGACTGCATCTTAAAAGCATTGTACCAAGTGAAAGAAGACAGACTCACAAGACCACATGCTATGATTAAAATTTCATGGAATTTTAGAAAAGTCAAAACTATACTGACAGAAACATATAAACCACTGCCAGGAGCTTGAAAGAAGGAAAAGAGATTTACTGCAGAGGAGCACAAAGGTACTTTTTGCAGTGATAGAAATGTTCCATATTATGATTGTAGCAGTAGTTATGTGAATGAACACATTTTTCATAACTCATTGAAATATGGACTTAATAAATTTTATATGTAAATCATACCTTAGTGAAGCTGACTTTTAAGAGTCATACATTTGTTGCATGATACAAGTTTGTATGTTACTGCATAACTAATAGAAAACAAAGTTATGGTTTTAAAAATAGATCATTCTTCCAACAAATATTGATTTATCACCCATTGTGTACCAAGGCTGGGCTAGGTATTCAAGACAAAGTTGTAAAGAGTAGACAGTGGGGAGATAGGTGAGAAAACAAGCATTTAAAAACAGGCATGATATTGATGATCAAAAATTATAATGGGTGCAGAGGAAAGTGGGACCCAATCCAGATGACATTAGGAAAGGTACTATCAGGGTAGAAATCTGATAGGAAAAAAATGCACGTTAAGAAAAGGAGTGGGGGTGTGAGAAATAAACCAAAGGGAAGGTAACATGTATCTGGAACTTGGAGTAAAAGAACAGGTGAATGAACTGAAACCAGATATACGAAGGCTTCTTCAACATATACCTAGGAAATAGAATTTATAGAATTTAAGAACTGTTACATATGAAAACTGGTGTAAAGAAGGAGGACAAGGTTATGATTGCTTTTCTGACTTGATTAACTGGATAAATTGTGGGACTATTCACTAAAATTGAAATATAGGAGCCAAAGAAATGTGAAAAGTGAAAAGTTTCAGAGGAGGGAGGAATGTGCTAAGAATATTGAATAAGCATCTGTCCACTATCCCAGCAAAGTCAGCAGAAGACAATTGAACATAATAGTTTGGAGCACAGAAAACAGACCTAAGGGGGGAAAAAAAAAAGAAAGAAAAGAAAACAGACCTAAGGAGATGCCGGTTTAACAGTAACCAACACATTGGAGTCATCACAAGAAAGAATGAGATCAACCAGAGAGAAAGGGAAAGCTGAGAGCCCAAGACAGGGAACAGAATGAGCAGCAAAGAGAATAGCTATGTGAATAGGATGTCCCAGAAACAAAGGAAAGAGAAATATTTGAGAGAACAACAGTATTAAATAGCACAGAAGTTGGCTGAGTGTGGTAGCTCACTCTTATACTCTTATAATCCTAGCACTCTGGGAGGCCAAAGCAAAAGGATCATTTCAGGTCAGAGTTTGAGACTAGTCTGAGTAAGACCAAGACACTGTCTGTACTGAAAGTAGAAAAATTAGCCAGGCATTGTGAGGTATTTTTAATCCGGGGCTACTCAGCAGATTGGGGGAGGAGGATGTCTTGAACCCAGGTGTCTGAAACTGCAGTGAGCTAGGATGATAACACCTTAGTCTAACTCATCATCTCTCCTCTTCTGATTTCATCTCCCTCTGTTTCCTGACATACACTGCTCTCCAACCACTGGTCTTCCCTCTGGTTCTCCAAAATGCAAGCTTTTCCTAACTTTGGGACCAAAGTGTATCTCTGCCTAGGACACTTTTCTCCAAGATCCTTTCATGCCTAACTCCACATTATTCAGGTTTTTGGTCAAGTATCCCCTCTAGTGAAATTATCCCCTCTTTTCACTGGGAAACAGAGTGAGGCTCTGTCTCAAAAAAAAAAAAAAAAGGTAAGGAATAAAGTAAGACAAAAGGTGAAAAATACACATGTAACCTAGCAAGAAGATTATCAATGAAATTTTCAAGTGTGACTTTCGTAGTATGGAGGTAGGATACCTAGGTAGAGAGACCTGAGGAGTGGAATGTAACTGAATGAACTAGAGATGCTTGAGCACCTTTCTGTGAGATAGAAGAGAGTGTGAGTGCTTATAAGTCTGAAGGAGGCCCTGGGGTGGAGGCAATGCTATGTCTACATACTCAGGGGTTGTGGCCACTAGAGAGTGGGGAAAGGATGGAGTGACATTCTTGAGAAGGCAAACAGGGATGGGATCCAGAACACGGCTTCTTTTTCATTTCTCAAGAGGAGAGCAGGAAGTGATGGGTGAGGATGCAAGTATGTGTGTGACTTTTATGGCAGGAAGTTGAGGGAGTTTTGACTAATGTCTTCCAGTTTTTTTCCTGTGGGAGTCAAGGTCACATGTAGACTAAAGGAGAAATGGAGGTCATGTGTTTGAGAGCAAAGGAGATGGTTCGAAATAAGCTTCAGGGAAGGGGGAAGCACTGCCTATAGAAGTATAATGGGCCTCCTGGGCATTACTAAGGGCCAAGTTAAGGTTGAGACCATGAATTTAGAGCATTTCCAATTCAGAATGACTTTTTTCTTCTTTATGATTAACCAGCAGCTCAAGTGCAAGGGGGGAGATGATAGCAAGTTGAGTTCATTCAGGACACACAATAAGATAATTACAACTTAAGAAAATGAGGATTTGGAAGAAAGTAATTACTATGTTTGAAATCTTAGCTGGGTAAGGAAAGCAGGAGAAATAGGGGAATCCTGGGAAATGAGGAGAAAGCAATGGAGTCCATAAACTAGAAGTTTCCAGGAGCCCTATGGAATGACATATGGGGATAATGGAATTGAGAAAATGTGGCCTAGGTAGAAAGATGGAGAACATGGGAAATTAAGAGGGCAAGGAATCTGAGATGCTAAGATGACAGAAGGATCACCCAATGCCAAAGCTGTGAGGGAGGATAGCAATACATGGGGTGGGAAAAAGACAGGAAGGCGAAGACCAATCTTCAAAAAATTAGGAGGCATGACCAAGACAGAAGGTCTTTAGAAGACAGTGCTAAGAAGCAATATGACAAAGAAGGATCACCAGGCAAAACCTTCAGTAAGTGTCAAGTCCACATAAGGACTGAGGAAATAGGTTCAACACCTGTGGCTCAAGTGGCTAAGGTGCCAGCCACATACAACTAAGGTGGCAAGTTCGAATCTAGCTGGGGCCTGCCAAACAACAATGACAACTACAACCAAAAAATAGATAGGTGTTGTGGCAGGTGCCTGTGGTCCCAGCTACTTGGGAGGCTGAGGTAGGAGACTCTCTTGAGCCCAGGAGTTGGTGGTTGCTGTGAGCTGTGATGCCACGGCACTCTAGCCAGGGGGACAGCTTGAGGCTCTGTCTCAAAAAAAAAAAAAAAAAAAAAAAAAGGACTGAGGAAATATAACCCAGAAGTGGTTGTTAGAAACAAGGAGAACATGAAATCTCAACTGTTAATGACACGGGAGATGGGAGGAAGAACATTTTCTCCTTAAGTGGTCTGCTGTATGACATGAAAGGCCCATAAGTCAAGGCAAGCTCTTGACTATAGCTTGCCCTGATGTCTCCGTTCTGTCCTTATGAAACTACCCATTTCAATGGTATAAAATGTCAAAGAACCTGATCATGGTAGTAATTTTTCTACTCTTCCACAATAACAGATCTGGAAACACCAGCTGATTTAACTTTTCCACTTTGGTTCTGTTGAGAAGAGCAAAGTGCTTGGAAAGAAAGGTGAGGGGAGAGAACTGCAACTCCCTCCACTCTACAGCCCCCCAGCCACTGTTATGCAGTCTGCTCAATTTTGATGAGAGAGCTATATTCTTACAGCAGACATCATTGTCCAGATGTAGACACCCTCCAGTGGTTTCCAAGTAGGAAAAAGAGACCACTTAGGAGTGGAAACCTTCCTGAACTTACTTCTCTCATGAGGGGTCCTTCCTCAGAAGCAAAATGACTCTTCACGTAACTGAGAGCTCTTTTCTCCTGTCCCTTTACAACTTCTATCTTCCCCTAAAAGGAAGCAGCTGGCTAGGTGGCAGTGGTTGTTTTCTGAAGGTCTGAGAGATAGATCATGCAATTAAAAACAGTTGTTTCCCTGAACCTGACTTAACCCCTGCACATAACTTCCTGGAGCCTGCCCAATGCTCTTGACTATTGCTTGCCCTGATGTCTCCGTTCTGTCCTTATGAAACTACCCATTTAGATCTTTCTTTTAATTTTGCTAACCATAATAGTTTGTGGCCTACTTTTTGTTGTTTACACTTTGTTCATTTTTCAAAGCTTCAATGATTTGCTTCAAATTCTCCTCTCTCATTCACTTTGTAAATACATTCATTTGATTTTTGTAATGAGTTACACCTGGTTGCCCATCTTTCCATCTACCCCGTGATTAGGTACAGGTTAATAGCACAGTCTCTGAAACCAGATGGCCAGAGACTGAATGATAGTTCTGCTGCTATCTGTGTGACCTTGAGCAAGCTGTACAACCTCTTGGTTACTCAGCTCCCATCTGTGAAGTGAAGATGTAACAGTAAGTTTATGAAGTTGTGGTGAGGATTAAATGAAGTCATAAACACAATTTAAGAACTATAGAGGTCATTATTATTCATCTGATAATCTTACCATCCATCATTAGAGTGCTTGCTGGGAAGAGGGGTGGAGCTTAGTAAATTCTTTTCAGGCAGGTGAGGTCTCCAAGACAAGGATGTTGCCAGATGCCAGATATCACAGATGAGAGCACCAGCTTTTGATGGCACAGGACCGTGATTTATCATGTTGCTTCTTACATTGAATGGGTGAGAGATGAATAATGAGATGAAAGAAGGGAAGAAGAGAACGTAGAAGTCAAAAAAATGTACAGGGTCTGAGACTGGGTATAATAAAATGGTTTGTGAAACTCGCTAAAGAACATTTCTAAACTTGTAATGTTCTGCTCCACTAACAATTGTTTTTACGGTGGCTCTAGAGACTTCTCCTCTAGGGCCCCTCTCCTCATTATTGTATAAAGTGCACTCTTCTCACAAATACATGCAGAGTTTTTAGAAATTCAAAGAAATAGCTGACTTTCCCTCACTTCATCTAGGTCTTTTGTGGACTAGAACTGAGATACCCATCCAGAAATAATATTTCCCAGGAGACAAGAGGCTCTGGGGTTCTGGGGAATTTGCCAAAGTCCTAAAGAAGGTTACAGGTGTCTACAGGCTGTGCAGTTGGGGAAGGAGTCAGGATAATTTTGCTGAGATCCCAAAGATCAGGGAGATCCCAGCTAAAATTTCTATGAACATTCATTAGAAACAGCTGTGTAGTAGTCATTGCTGAGAGGTCTGAGAATCAAGACCTATCACTAGTCCTTCTGTGACGTTAATGCAGTGACAAAGTTAAGTCCCCAGCATAGCATAGGATGGGATTGGTGGGCGAGGAGTCAAGGAGAGGTCTGCTCCTCTCCTCAGTTCTTTCTCTGATGCTTTGGCTGTCTCTGACTGGCTGAGGTTTTCTACTGTATGCTGGTAGGATTTCATATCCCTAATAGGCACATAAAATATATTTCACTTAATACTTCTAATAACATTCAAAGGCAGGTAATACTGTCCTTTTGAAGAAGACTGTGAGGTGATGAGATTTACAGTCTTAGATGTAAATGGGCTTTAGGGTCTGGTAAGCCAGAATTTGATTAATTGGTGTCTTTGCCAGGTTCTATTATTAGGAATCTGAGCAGGGTATCTAACTCCTAGAAGCTTTTTTTTTTTTTTCTGAACAAAAAGATCTTGCAAGATTGTGTGAAAATTACAACAGAGGACTAGTCTCTTGGAAAATACCAATAAAATATTGGTGTTGTTCCTTTGCAGACAATTTTTCGTATCTGAAGGTATTAAATACCTAATAATTTAGAGAGAAGATTAAGTGAAGTTCTCTTCCTGAACTAGGTCACTATAATCATGTCAACTCCTGCATACAATTTAGAAAGAATCCTTGTGTTCCTTGTGTGGAAAAATATGCTTAATTTATTAGTTCTGCCAAGTTCTTACAAAAATAAAAAAAAAAAAGGTGATGAGGCAGGGGGGAAAAAAAAGAAAAAGAAAAAGTTTTTTTTTTCTGTAGTCTTTTGCTGTTGGCATTATATATTTCCTCTACAAAAGAGAAAACTGTAGCTTTATAACTGGGATGGTCCGTGCTCAGGCGGAAGCAGAATTGGTCTAGAATTGGCTGGTTCTGAAGTGGAAGGATAAGATTGTATCAGAACTTTTCAAGGACCAGCACAAGTGGGGTTCTTTGCTTTATTGTTCTTTTTTAAAAGACATTCCAGGTAATAAAGAAGGAAACTCCCTCCCCGTGTTCTGGCTTTGGGCCCCTGCCCCGGTCATCCCGGTGGGGCAATGGAGTGAGTTCATCTCCCAGACGCATAAGCACAGGACGGGTTGCAACCTGGACTCTTGATTGAGGAAACTTCTGTGCCACTGGAGGTGAAAGTCTATTTTTCTTCTCATAAGGCTGAAATGGGGAGGCATAGAGAGCCTCAAGCAGGACTGACCTGGATAAAAGAATCTTTGTGAAGAGATGGCCATTTATCAACTTCAGGGCCACTCTGGGGAATAATTTAATTGTGGTCATATTGCAGCTCATAGAGACTTTATCTATACCTAAAGCTGCACCTTTTGCCATAGATTTGCAAACATGAGCCTGGTATATACCTATGCTGAGCCAATATTTTAGGGGACTTTTTATAGGATTCCAGGTATTTAATTTTTATTGCATTTGAGGAACTATGGATTAGGGAGGAAAAACTTCAAAAGAGACATTTTCAGGGAATTTAGCCAATGTTCCAAAGAGCCATGTTGATGAAATGGAGCAGTTTAAGTGAAAACAAATTGAGTTTGGAAAAAAAAATTTCCTCCACCCAGTGGCATTTGGAGCTTCCATCCTGAGTTACTTCTTACTTCCCGGAGCCACGTTTACTTTGCTGAGCAGACCGAATCATTTAGTTTGTCAGCTTCTCCTCGCTCCTGCCAGACCTCAGTAAAGGAAGCCTTCCAGAACCATGGGAGCTCATCAAGGCCTCTGTCTGCCTGAGTCACTCCCCGGGGACCACATATCCACAGGGCAAGTTTCTCTGTTCTAATTCAAGGCTGCTCAAAGTCAAGGGAGAGCATTTCTGTTTCTTCCCATAATATAGATCAGACAAATATGATAACAGCAATAGTTGGTATTTTATTTAGTGTTCCCTCTTTGAAGAAAGCATCATGCTAAGAGCTTTATATCCATTAGTTACTACACTCTGCAGAAGCTGATATTCTTCTGGCTTTATAGACAAGCCACCTGAGATTCAGAGCGATCAAGGTTATGCAACAGGGTTGGGCTTCAGAACCAGGTGGTCTGAGTTAAATTTGGCTCCTACCGCTTAGTTCTATTTCTCTGGGGCTGGTGGATATTGTGGCAATCCCTCACTGAGCAGCTCACTTGCCACTGCTTCGTGGGATGTTCGATTGGGGTATGGTGATGCAGTAGCAGCACAGTCTCTGCTCAGAAGGACAGAGTGACTATGCGGCAAAGTCTAGAAGTGTTAAGGAGGACTGAGCAGCAGTTCTGAGTAAGAGAGGAAGACCTGAAGAGAAAATAATCTTTGGACGCAAACTGCAGGATAAAAGGGGGTTTATCTAAAGTTTTATTGACAGAGACCAGAAAGAGCAACACCACAGAGATGTATACCTGAAAGGTGTGATCAATAAGCAGAAGGCGTCTAGAATCACTGCCATGACTACTGAAAGAGAGGAGAATGCTAATTGATGCCTAAGTTTCTGGCCTCCTTTGTAGATAACTGAGATGATATTCTGATTTTGTTTCTGAAAAATAGAATAGAACAGGAACATTTTCATGTGTTCTAGGACTGGACCATAATAACTTCAGTGACTGATTCTCTTTCCCTTTCCCCAAAGTCTGGCAGACGGAGAGAACTGTGAGAACTCAGAGCATCCACAGACCAAAGGAAATAGGGCATTTTTGCCCCCGGTGATCAGTGCTCTCTCATGTGACTCACATTTGATGGAGGCATGAATGAGAAACAAACTTTTATTGTATTATGCTACTAAAATTTGGGGGTTATTTTTGCCAGCACTCAGTCTATTCTGACTAATTCTGGTGGTCTGGGAGAGGAAAATAGCCACCAAGAGAGCCTTATACATGGGATTAAAAGGTTAGGATTGACCTTGAAGGAGGTTGAGTGCTATTGGAGAGTTTTGGGTTCAGATCTGTGGCTGTTAGCTCTGGACGCTGTGTACTAGACATCTGGATGATGTTGGTGCTAGAGGGAGGATGATGGGAACTGGGAGAGGAGTGAAGGCTGGCAGTCTACCTGTGCTGGCCTCTAGGGTACAACTAACTCCTGTGATCTTATTCCATTTTTGTGCACAGTGGACAATGTAGATATCAAAGCCTGGCGGAATTGTCATTGCATACAGTGACACAAATGGATGAATGACTTTATCACTGGCGATTATTTTATGCCAATCGCAATGCTTGGTGTTAACATGCCACGTCTTATGTAAAAGTTACCACAACCCAAGAGGTAAATATCATGATTCCCATCTAACAGATGAGAAAGCATAGATTTGGCAACTTCCTGAAACATCGACAGCTACTAAATTCTAGAGCTGAGGCTTGAATTCAGGCCTCTGATTCCAGAGCTGGTTCTCCTTTCATAACCATGGCCAGCTGAGTACCCTTTAAGTAGGGAAGCAGCTTCCAGGTTGAGTTTAACAACTCCCGTGGTAGAAAATGTCCTTTACTACACATTGCCTGCTTAGCTCTGTCTGATGTATGTGAGGACCAGAAATGGCTTCCACTGTCATAGGGTCAATGAGATTTAGAACTCCTGGCTTCCTCAGATATAGTCCTCTTCAAGATATGGTGAACAAGGTTTTCATTTCAGAGATTAAAGGAATTGCAGCCTAGGGGAATGAGAAAGAGTTGGCTAGGTTCGCAATGCATTCTTCCCTTCTCCTGGGGATTCTGTTGAGGAAGAAATGCAACCAGATCAAATCTCCTTATAAACATTCTGTGAGCAACTCTAGGGCAAACCCTCAGTGGTATTTATGAGAGGCAGAGTCTTTATCTTTGGGACACCTTTAGCAGCATGAACCTTATCTCTCTAGGATTGCTTATGGTAAATAAACCTGGGATCTAAGGATACACAGGGCACAGGTCCTTGAAAAGTCTCATGTAGCTGTGCAATTACTTGGAGTATCAAATGGAGATGCTTCATGACTAGAGAGCTGACTTTCGTGTGAGTGATGTGCTTGCGTACATCTTTTAGAGACGTGTATGTTACATCTGGATCAGACCAAGTCCAAATGTGGCAAGAAAGGGCCTGGGGAATAGTGTCAGCACTTCTGGGCCTCTCCCTGCTTTTCCCACGCATTGTGATTACTTGTAGCTTCGGGATTATTAGTAAAGCTTGATATTTGGAAAGATAGTTGATTCTTGTGCATCTAATTTGAAAGTCCAAGCATTGTGTTGTGTTTGGAAGATGCCACTTTATCCGGGATCACACAGTTTGTCAGCAACAGAAAATCCAATCTCAAACCCTTCTCTCCTGGATCTCAAATCAGTGCAGTGATGAGGTATGCTCTGTTTCTTCCCTTCTTCACCTTCTACATCTTCTTCCATGATTTAGAATGATGATGATGATGGAAACAATGATAGAAGCAGCAACTACCTTTTATTTACCTACTGTGAGTCGGACATAAGGTATCATAGAAAAACAGCATGAATAAATAAATAGACATGTATAAAGGCTCACAATTCATGCAGAACACACATGCTCAGAGCTTTTATTAGGTTACATCTTGTGACATTTCCAATGTCTAATCCACAAGACAGCAGTTTCACATGGCTCAACCTAATACAACACACTAGATAGTTTAAATTAGGCAGCCAAGATCTGATATCTGAATGATGAAAAGGAGCAGGACATATAAAAAAAAAACCAGAAGACAGAATATCCCATGTAAAGGGAACCTTCTTTTGCAAGGGCTCTGAGGACAGAATGAAGTTGGGGAAGCATGGGAAGAGTCCTGCTGTGGCTGGAGCGGAGAGTGTGAGATCTGCAGATTGGGTGATAGTGGTCAAGTTTGGACAAGTAGGCAAAAATAAGAACATTGAGCTTTGTACATAAGAGTAAAAAGTATGGGTTTTCTGCTGAGTGGATTTTGACTGGGGTCAGAGGAAGCAAAATAGAGATGTGTGATTTATATTTTGAAAGAATCTCTATAGCTTCCAAGTGGAGAATGGATCACAGGGATGAAGAGTGGTGACATGATGCTATGTGTTACAGCATTGTCACTTAGGGAGTCAAGTGAGAGAGAAGGTCTAGGCTAGTGTGACAACAATGGGCTGGAGATAAGGCTGCAGATAGGGGGTTTGTCTTGGTGGTTTCCGATAGGCACGTGCTCCAGTAGCCCTGACAGTTACATCATACAAACTGGATGTTTCAGGGAGTCTTTGCTAACAACTTCTCCACCTAAAGAAAGCTGTGGAAACAGAGAAACATTTGTACTCATTTACTCTGATGTATGACTTGGGGGTGAGATGTTGCAAATTAATTCTCTCTGTTGTCTCAGTGACAAGATTACTGTGGGTAGATGGGAGTATTTGCCAGGAGGCACCTGTAGCAGCCCTATTACCCAAGGGGCCTGTCTTTGGTATTGGGAAGCTGGAGACCAGAGCACCTATCCTCTTCTCCAGAAAATGAAACTGCTTCCAGATAACAGAGATAGTTAGACAAAAGTTTCACGGCTGCAGGGAGCAAGAAAGAAGGGTTCTGATGGGCAGATTCTTGGCATGCCTCTTCAGGATGCACAAGGGCTTGCCCACGAGAGTTGGGGCCACAGAGGAAAACTGGCTGGGAGTTAAGTGAATGATGGCAGGAGGATGAGGAGGAGAGGAAAGGGAGATTGGAATCTGGGACAGCGCCCAGGCTGCCTTTGTAGGCGAGTTCCCTAACGACACTTTCTGGGGGAAGTCAGGGACTGACTGAAGCTTTAATTCAGATGCTCTGAATGTGCCTTAAGGAGACAGACTGAGGAATGATCTGATGAAATGCAAACGGGAAGCAAAACTTGGCAAGGGCACGGTGGCAAATGAGCTGAGAATATGGGAGGACATCCTGCCAAGACCCCCTGCCCCCCAGGACCACCCTTGGTGTATCCGGAGAAATCAATCAATCCGACGGGACTGGATGGCTCCCACAGAACCACAGTGGGGGACCCCCATGAGGGCTGGGGGGTCTCCCATTTACAGACAGGATTTGGGCCTCAACAGAGCATTAAGACGGGTCAGTGAAGGCATAGAGGAGGTGCTCAGAGGCTCGTAATATCCTGTGCATGACTCAGCGGCGCCGAGCGCTGTGCCCATTCCTGGACTGCAAACAGGAATTATAGTCCTGCCTCCCCCTCTGTGTGAAGGCACCAGGGCAGGAAACGTGACATGCTTGCAGCATCTCTTCACACTGAAGACATAGGACCTTGCAGAGAGTTCATGAAAATCATTAAATCCACAAAAACATTCCCTGTCCTGCTCCGGAGCAGGCCACCTTTCCCAAAGCCACCTCTTTCCTTTCTCAGCCACCTGCCGTGTTCTCTGAAAGCCTAGGGCGATGCGTCACCCCCCTACCCAGCAGTCAGATCTGCATCCCTTTCTTCCTGTGGGCCACACATAAGGTCATCTGCCAGGTTTATTGAAAAACTATGAAGAACTTGATGTAAATTACCTCTTTTTAACCTGTAAATCCTTCCTGCCCCTCCCACCAATTTGATAACCAAATGTATAAAAGGCTCTTTATAAAACCCAAAGAGCTTTCTTCACCCAACACATGGCATTTCACTCTAAAGTTTGTGAAGTAGCTTTCATTATCTTTAACTGACCTGTGAAGAAATGAAGGTTCAGAGAGGTAGAGACCTGCCTAAAGTCACACAGTTAAATTTCGTGAAAGAGCGGGGCCTGGACCCGACTGTCCTAGTTGCTAGGGGGCTCAGGCTCACTCCCCGCTGTGTCCTGCTCTGTCATCCATCTTCTCTTCATGTTTCGCCATGTCAATGGATAAACCAGAATAAAATAAAATTCTCTCTTTCCCATGTCCACCCAAATGTGAATACAGTCCCTAGTCTGCTTTCCTTCAACCCAGTGGAGACAATCTCTCATCTGGAAAAAATTCATTTCTTAACATTTCCAGTCTCATTGACTGCCGTCTCCAACCTCATACTTTCTGATCCAACACCCTCTTTCTCCATACAACTACTAATAATTTTTTTTTAAAACAAAACTGTTACTTCACACTATTGCCCATTTTTTGGTAAAAGATGTTTTCCTTATTCCAATTGCCCTTCTTTTTGAACAGAACATTCTAATCCTCCTTAATTCCCAGAATTCTACCTTTGATTTCTAAGTGGGTTAAGAGGTTGTCTGAGCCCGTAGCCCCTGTCAACTTTGACTCTATGGTAACATTCAATAGCCTGGGTTAGAATGGTCTGTCTGCTCACGTGCCTTGGCTCTCTTTTAGGCCCAGAAGCTCCTTGAGGACAGGAACTTTCTATTTTCAGAATCTAATACAGAAGTTGATGCATAGTAGCAGGTGCTACGATGTCTTACCTTGATCAGAAATCACACACTTCATAGTCGTATTTCCAGATGATTTGTTTCTAACAATTAAATGATTATTTTCTTGCTTCCAGAACTAATGCCATTGAAAATTTCTTACAATATTATGTACAATAAGATGCACAGATCCTAAGTATTCAGTTAGATGAGTTTTGGTATATTCATACACCTGGGGAACTGCCACCTCAAACAGGCCATAGACTATTTCCACATATTTTTTTCCTTGCTTTCAGCCCACAAGAGCTGTCTTCTAAACACCTTGGCCAAGGCTAGGAATGTCACTTCTGAATCAATATCCAAATTTAAGCTTTCTCCTACAAATAAAAACTTTGGCCTAAAGGACTATGGTAGCCATAGCCAACTGGCAGGATGATGGTAAATGATGAAAAGGATGGCATTGCTCTTCTGGGGTGAAATGGCACTCTTGGTGATGCGTCTATCATTTGCTGAATGACATTTTTGTATTTTTTCAATTCTTTGGCTGGTGCAAAACCCTCCCTTCCCCTGGCCTAAGCAGAGAAGTCCCAAGAAAATCTAAATCATCCAGGGACAGATAAGTGACCCCAAGGTCTTAAATTATCCCTGAACTTGTGGCTTGGTTTTTAGTTGGCCCTGAAGGATGGCTTTTCCTTTCATGGATTGTGAGCCAATGTTTCTTTTCCTGCTGATTTATATAATCTTCTATAAATTAACAGGGGGCTTTCAACTGAGACTGTCACATCCCAGAGGCATTAGCTTTCCACACGTAATCTCTCCCTGAGAAAGCCAAAGTTAGCTTTCAATTACATACAGTGATGGAGATGCATCGTGGCTGGGACCTTACAAATGCTACTTATATTCAAATTGGAACTGTGGTCCAGTCACAGGAGGAAGACCTTCAGTTCTGGGTGCCAGAGGTATGAAAGCTTCACCTGCTCAGGGCAGAGAAAGGAGCCTTACCATATCTTCAGTCAAATTAAACACAGGTTTATTTAATGCATCCCAGGAGAAGAAAGATACGGAAACACAGGAAAACATTGTCTCCTCTCCAAACATTCTCAGCTAGTGGTGAAGACAGAAACATCTATAACTCTGCTATGTAAGCTAATATTTTCCACTTGTTTGGAAATTGTTTTTACCGATAGTTTGGTGACTCAGGCATCCAAGGTCGGGGAAATAAATGCACTAAATCACAATCTTTACTAAGCCTGTTGTTAAATATAACTGATTTATTTCTTTTTCTTTTAATCAAATATTTACTAAGTATTGCTAGGTCCCAGACACTGTGTCAGAAACTGGGAATAATAAAGAAGAGATGGTCTCTGCCCTCAAAAGGTTCATAGCTGTGGTGTCTGTGGATTGGTGTGCTGTGTCCGGACTAAAGGTGTGTCAGCTGGACACAGTGTGGAGGAAAATATAGATTCAAAGTTTAAAGTAGAAATTTACTTGTGGATCCTAGCACTCTTAAAAGCTGTGTTAGGACTGCCTGTGTGTGTATATTACTGAAGGATTTTAAAGTGGGTTACATTGAAAACACTGAGAAAAGGAGTTAGGAAGCCTGGTGTCTACTCCAAAATATTTAGCTCTCTTTTTTTTTTTTTTTTTTTTTTTTGCAGTTTTGGCCAGGGCTGGGTTTGAACCCATAACCTCTGGGATATGAACCCACCACTCCTTTGAGCCACAGGCGCCACCCCAATATTTAGCTCTTTAATTAGCTATTTTATTAAAAGTGATTTAAACTCTTGGTCCCAGCTCCCTCATATGCCTAATAGGTCGATACTTACCTGGGAGTTGGAAGTTGTATGTGTTTTTATAAGAATCACCTACTGTGATTCATTTGTTTTTCTATGTGTTCACCACTTGCTAATAAACACTCATGTATCCTATGTATTAATTTTCAGAGCCCCCTGTAACAAATTAACATAAATTTCCTGGCTTAAAATAGAGGAAATTTATTGTTGGAGGCCAAAGTCCAACATTGGTCTTACTGAGCTGAAATCAATGTGTCAGGAGACCTGTGTTCCTCCTCTCCACCCTAGGGGAGAATCTGTTCCTGGTCTCTTTCAATTTCTGGTGGCTGCCTTCATTCCTTGGCTTGTGGTGGTACCACTCTAGTCTCTGCCTTTATGGTCATGTTGCCTTCTCCTCTTCTCTGTGTGAAATCTCTCCCTGCTTCCTTCTCATAGAGATGCATCTGATTCCATTTAGGGCCCACCCAGATATCCTAAGATAATCTCTCCATCTGAAAATCCTATTTTTGCCACATACAACAACTAATATTCACAGGTTCCAAGGATAAGAATAACTTTTGCAGGGCCATTATTCAGTCTATCAGATCCTGGCACTTTGAGAATTAATAAAGTTTATAGACTAAGAATATAATCTTTACAGTCAAAAGGATGTGGTCATGAGTTATGTTTCTTCCACTTCTTAGTTATGATCTTGGGCAAATTACTTCCATTGTAATAACATGTGTTGCATAAATTGCATATGTAAATTGTTCAACACAGCTAGTATATTATATAAGGTAGGTAATCAACAAATACCACAAAATATTAATATTAGGTGTATAGATGGGCTGGAGTTGGGAGAAATGGTGCCTGCCACACCAGTGAACTCAATATATGGTTGACAAAACGTGGAATAAAGAGTTTCAATGAACTTTAGTAACTTCTATTAGCAAGGATAGGCTAGAGCTGTGGGATTTCAGAGATGGAGCATATATCCTGTAGGATAAAATAAAGATGGTATCTAGGATGAATCTTGGTGGGTAAGAAGTAGTTAATTAATCCAGGGAGTCCAGGGGCAACATGTACAAAGAAATGGATTATTGGAAAGTAATGCACAGTCTGGGCAGCATAAGTGAGATACCAGGGCCAGGCCATGTGGGGCTGTTAGTCTCAGGCAGGGCAACTTCTTGGGTATGTGGTATGCGCAATTCATGCACATACTCTTAGGAAGACCTTATGCCTGGTTGAATGCTCTGCTATCACTACCTTCAAGTTTGTAATAATTTTTTTTTTTTTGAGACAGAGTCTTACTCTGTTGCCTTAGGCTAGAGTACCTTGGTATCTATCAGCCTACTTCACAGTAACCTCAAACTGCCGTGTTCAAGCAATCCTCCTGCCTCAGTCTCCTGAGTATCTAGGACTACAGCACCCTCCACAATGGCTGGCTAATTTTTTTTATTTTTAGTAGAGACAGGTCTCCTTCTTGTTCAGGCCAGTCTTGAACTCCTGAGCTCAAGGCATCTGCCTGCCTTGACCTCCCAGAGTGCTAGGATTACAGCAGTGAGCCATTGTGCCTGGGCAAAAATCTTAATAATTTTTAAAATGAAAAATCCTGTGTCTTTAATTCACACTAGGCTCTGCAAATTATATAGCAAGTTCTGGGGTATGTGTGTGTGTGTGTGTGTGTGTGTGTGTGTGTGTGTAGGAGTTTAGGCTTTTACCTAAGGATAAGACTGTCCTCTTAAAGGATTTTGAACAGGTGGAAGATAAAGTCAGACTTGAGTTTTAGAAACATCAGTCACAAGTTGTTTCTGGCAGGACTGAGGGCAGGTGGGAAGCCCTTGGAGAACTGAGGTTAGAGGGTGTTGGGGGTCTGGGCTATGGCAGAAAGAGCAGTGTTAGGAAGGAGGCAGCGCCTGGTCGGATAAATGTAGTGGGTGGGAACAGTGGTAACTGTATGCTGAATGTGTAGAAGTGAAAGAAGGTCCAGATAATCATCATTTACCCAGAATGATGGAGTAAAGCAAGATCACTGATGAGACAGGGAACCAAGCAGAGAGCAGGGTCTTTATTCCATAAAGAATAACACTGTTTCCTTGTAAAGAAATGCCAAAGTCCTCCTACTTCTCCTCTTCTTCATCTCCCTTCTTCTGTCCTCCTTCTCCTCTCACATCTCCTTCTCTTTGTTTTCCTTCTTTGTTCCATGGAGCTGGGAGAATTGGTATATGCCAACAGGAAAAAGTGAGACAGATTTCAGACTGGACAGACAGTATCTTTTCCCAGGTGTTCCCTCAACAGCTTTCAAGTTGCCCAGCTCTTTCCTGCCTAGTGGTTGTGCTCCTGCTGTTCTGATCCCTCCTTCTGGAAGCCTTTGACTTCTCCCCACCCTGCCCCTGTACACCACTGCCTTCGCCTAAACACCACACATGGACTTTTAACGTGGGAGCTACTCATGTGTTCAGGCCATATTTAATTGACATGTCCTAATCAGAGTCTTCATTATTTTATTTTAAACACTGACTCTCCACCACACCACCATGGACACACACATACATCCATTCATTATCTGTTCTATACTACCCTGATTTCCTATACCTTTCATTTTCAGTTCTATCACAGCTATAATAAAATGTTTCAATAATTGTGTTCTGCCCTGCTTTCCCATGAATCTATAGCCACCATGACTACTTACTCACTTGAACTTATCATATAACTAGGAAAATAACGACAACTAAGTACTTTCTGAAGGAATAATATAAATGAATGACTTAATGATGAATGTGTACAGTAGGCTGTGCTAATGACATAATGAGCTATTTCTAAGTGCACAGAAGACATAAGACAAAACCTTGGATGGCAGGTGTAGGCAAACCCTATAAGATGTATCTCTGGTCAGAAGACCAGCTCCAATAGGTGACTTTATCACAGTGAGAATTACTTATAGATCAACACTTTACAGTTTATAAGCTTCTTCCACTAGGATTATTTCATGTGATCCAGCCAGTAATATTGAATCAGAATAATTATTTCCAGTTGAAAATGAATAAAAGAAGGCCTGGGGATTTGGTAAAAATGCCCAAGGTATCAAGGACACTAAGAGGTAGTGCTAGTTTTTAAATCCATGTATGTTTAACTCTGAAGCTTATGCTTTCTTTCTGTTTCTTGCCATCTCTCAAACAGGTAGGCATTTACTAGGCCTTATGCTCTGTGCCAGGGCTATAGTGGTAAATCTGATTCTCTGCAATGAGGCAAATAGGCAAGTAGACAGAACGGGCACATACCAAGTATGGAAAGAGCTCCAAGGTGGAGACGACTGAGTCAGCTCTGGGGTTGGCTCAGCGTCTGGAACCAGAGGACACAGAACCCAGCAGGGGCAATACCTCCCCAGAGACACAGGGCTAATCCCTGGCGAGCCAGGATGGCAGATGCTTAGGGAATGACCTCAGAGGCAGACAGGGAGGGCTCTGGCCTTGCTTGCTTAGGCATTGACAGTCCCAGCTCCTGAGGCTTCCCAGTAACCACGGCAGATAGCAGGAGCTGCCCTCAGCCCTTAGTCCTTCCAATTGCCTCTACTTTTCTGGCACTTTCTCTTCCTACGTAGGGTTCAGGCCTCGTTCTTTGTCCTCTGCATTTTTGGTGAAAGAGGCAGTAGATGAGAACTTACAGTGATGTTCTTCTAGAGCAGCAGGGAAGGGAAATGTTAAGAAAAGGCTTGGTCAAAATGGGGGTTTTGTTGCAGTGTCCCTTTATCAACCTGATGCACATAAGGGCACTTGGGGGCCTTGGTTATGGCTGGGAAGAACACTAAGGAGATCTCGGGTAACTGGTGTGAAAAGAAGCAGTAAGAACAATGGAGTCAGAGATTTGGGTTCAAATGTGAGCTTCAATGCTTCTCTTTCTTCTTGGTAAGTGCCACCTCTGGTGGGTGACTCTGTACTTCTGTGTCTCACTTTTATCATTTACACCTGCAAAATAATGGTCCCAAAAGCCCACTTTGGAGAGTTGACTCAAAGATATAGCCAGCACCAAGTGAATGATCATTTTGTGCCTGTGTGTGTGTGTGTGTGTGGTTGGGGGGTTGTATATATCACTTGACATTTATTGAGTACTTTCTGTAGTGGAAACCGTGCTATTGGAAGGATAATATGGCACCATCCTTCTAATACCCAGCCAAGTGCAAATTGTCCCTTTGGACCCTGAGTCACTCCTTGTGGCGAAGTTTCCAGTTTACACATAGCTCAATCAAAATGAGGCACTTTGAAGCAAGAAGTCCCCGAAATAGCAGGCTGTACCTCTAAGGAAAAGGGAAGCCCCACCCAAAGCTTGCTCCAGAGCCTTGGAGAAGGAAGAAGAAGGGAGAAAAAACACGGTATTCAAAAAGCCAGCGTGTGTTTTCCAGAGGCTCCCTCTAGAATCTGGAGGGATGGAGATGGAGATTCTGAGCCCAGTGATTTAAAACGTTTTACTTAAATTTTCATTTCTGCTCAGGCCTTGACGAGGCTGGACTCTTGAATCTTAAATAAAAATGTAAAAAAAGAAAAAAAAGAAAGAAAAGACTTTAAGCTACAGGTTCAAGAAAACCCTTTCACTGTTCCCATACTATTTCACATACTGCTGTCTGCACAAACATAATAAACCACCATATCATTCTCCCCTGTTTATGAGGGGAAAGAGGGAACCTGTATGGGGAAGATACAGGGAATGGAAAGTTTTGGAGGAAGATGGACTTTAGCTTAGCCAAGGTAGGATTTGCTTTGCACAGTGAGGTTTTGAATTATTTCTTTTGATATCCCATTGTTTGAGCATCCTGCATGGGCACTATGTGCTAGGTGCTGGAGGGGCTCCCATACCACTCAAAAGCTTATGGCATCTAAGTGATATGGTAGTAGGATTTGTACAAAGAACAAAACTAGTACAGAGAAGGGCATGATGGACTAATTGTGCATCCATTTTCTCCTCTTTTAAGTCTTATCTTAAACATGGGGGAAAACATGTTTTTCAAAAGGATCATCTTTCACTGAAGGAGGCTGAATAATTATAACAATTTGTAGCAAGAAAAAAAGCACAGGCCAGGGCACCGGTTTCTTAAGAAACATGTTGGCAAGTTTGGATTTCCGTCTTCTGCCTTCTCTTCTTTCATCATAGTCACACCCTCCTTCTTCTTTCACAAGCTCATTCTGGCTTTTCTCTTGTTGGAAGCAAAGCAACAGGAATTACATGGGCACTGTGGTTGATCTGAACTCGAGGACTGCTACGCATTGCAAGAAGAGACTTTGCTTTTAAGATAGATTTAAAGATTGAGAAATGCTTCCTGTGAGTCTTCCAAAATAATAAGAAGAAAAAGAAAAAAATGGAGGGAGAATTATCATCCCCTCTATCTTCAGTGAAGGTGAAAATAGTTACAACCCTGAACCAAAAACTTTGTTATCCTCCTACCTAGTACTGAGAAATCTGGTCTGAACCTGGGACTGGGTGAAGATTTTTCTAGAATGGCCACAATCCTGAAAAGACTATTTGGTGATCCTTTGATGAAAGCAGGAGTGTTCAGTTACAGGCATCCCTGAAAGAAGATGTGGTAATGCTCTAGAAAACCACTGGTGTAGAGGTGGGATCTATACAGTGACATTTGTAATTGTTCATGGTTTGGCACAACAGTTTCCTTTCCCTACCTTGTCTGTTCACACTCCATCGCTAGAGAAAAGGAAGGTTAAGGGTAAAATGAAAATGGTGATCACCAAATCACAGATCAGCAGACTTGTGGTATACAGGGTTTGTATGGGAGCCAAACTGATCTTCCAAATACCTGAAACAGAAAGAATTGATACATGCCCAGGGGAATAGACATGTTAAACTTGGTGAAAGTGTCCTGAAAAACAAAATCAAGCTAAAGATAAATACCCCCTTTAAAGAACTTCCCTCCATTTTTAACTTCTGCACCCCTTACCCTGCACAATATTTTTCAATAAATACTTAGTCACATTAAAAAAAATCAGTAAGAAGGGTGGCTCCTATGGCTCAAAGGAGTAGGACACTGGCCCAATATGCTGGAGGTAGAGGGTTCAAACTAAGGCACAGCCATAAAAACAAATCAGTAAGAAATAAGCACAGAAGGGTATATATAGACAATGAATAAACAAAAGAATGGAAAATAAACTGTTCCTCACTGGAGGGAGAGTTCGAACAGATTGTTTTCCAGCATCCCATAGTCTCAAGGACATTAGTCACTTTGATATCTCTTTTGCGTACAAAAATAATAGGCTGTAAGCTAAAAAACAAGATTTCTAGTAAAGAATTAGGTGATAAGAAAAGGTGAGAAGAGCTCAAGGAATAATCAAAGAAAAAAATTTAATACTGAAGGGTTCCGAAAATAGAACAAACTCAACTGAAAACATAGTAGAGGATAAAGCTAGGCTCTAAAAGGATGGTATCAGAAAATATTGTAAAAAATAAAGACTATATAACAGGAAAAAGCATCATCATATTCTATGCTAAGAAATTTTTATAGAATAAACAGTGTAGGCTTAATCGGCTAAGGTGCCAGCCACGTACACCTAAGGTGGCGGGTTCGAATCCCCAACCCAGCCCACCAAACAACAGTGATGGCTGCAACCAAAAAAAAAAAAAAATGTCCGGGTGTTGTGGCGGGCGCCTGTGGTCCCAGCTACTTGGGAGGTGGAGGCAGGAGACTTGCTTGAGCCCAGGAGTTGGAGGTTGCTATGAGCTGTGATGCCATGGCACTCTACCCAGGGATATAGCTTGAGGGTCCATCTCAAAAAAAAAAAAAAGAAAGCCAAGAAACTCATTAACCATTCGGGTGTGTCCCTCTCAAATTATTTCAGAAGAACTGAGGGATGAAGGCTGAGCCCTGAGGACATCCTCAGTCAGGGGAAAGGACACAGAGAAGCCAGCAAGATTCCCAGAGGTAGGATGAAAACAGAGGCCAAAGGGCCTGGGGGGATAGTCCCTTCAACACACGTGCCAACAGACAAGGATGAGGATACCGGCATCTTTCTCATTTGTTAGGAAATTTGGAAATACAATGATTATTTCTTCATATTTTATCTGAGTTATTTATCTATTTGGAATAGATTTAAAACCAATCCATATCTCACATATACTTTACCTGAAACTGTTCCGGGAGGAGAGTTCGGCTTTGAGGAGGTATGTGGCTTGATAGATCTATTCACAGCAGGAGCTGAAATACACAAATATATATAACAATATACTCCATGAGGGAAATTAACACATGATGGAAAAATGATGGTCAGATTGGAGAATCTGCAAAGAATGGGAGACACCCTTATTAATTAGGTCTTTTTCCTGAGAAAAAGCCTTCTCAGGAGAAACATTTTTTCCTTTTTCTTTCCTTCTTTTTTTTTTTAAAGTCTCACTTTGTCATTCTCAGTAGAGTACTGTGGCATCACAGCTCACAGCAACCTCCAGCTCTTAGGATTAGGTGATTCTCTTGCTTCAACCCCCTGAGTAGCTGGGACTACAGGCACCTGCCACAATGCCTGGCTATTTTGTGTTGCAGTTTGGCTGGGGCCAGGTTCAAACCTGCCATCCTTGCTATATGGGGCTGGCGCCATACTCACTGAGTACAGACACTGCCCTAGAATGAAAATATTAATAAGCTATGAAACACAGACAGGTCACTTGCTGATGCTCTGCCCTGCCAGCCAAGGAACCACACGCCGTAGCCGTGGAGGACAGAGCCTGTGCACGGTCATTTTTTAGTCCCTTCGTGCTTACTACTGAATAGTTCTGTATGTCCCAATCAACTGCTAGAAGTTTTCAAGTGCTTAATACTACAAGCTTTTGGCCAGGCCTGGTGGCTCATGCCTGTAATCCTAGCACGTTGAGAAGGCTGGGGTGGGAGGATCACTTGAGCCCAGGAGCAGTGAGCTATGATGATGCCACTGTACTCTAGCCTGGGTGACAGAGCGAGACCCTATCTCAAAAGGAAACAAAAGAAGAAAGCCAACAAATTCTTACCTTTTTCAGGTGGGAGTGAACTGCTTTCTGTGGGATGAATATAGTTTTCATCATCATCTTCCACAGGAACTACATAATCAGCCTAAGAGAAATGTAGAAATGAATGAGGAGAAGGCTGTACATTCACAGTTGACTGCATGGAGGGAGTGACATTTTTTTTAAAGGCTTTTCTGAGTTACAATTCACATACTATTAAATTTAACTACGTAAAGTGTACAATTTGGTGTTTTTAAATATATTCACGGAGTTGTGTGACCATGGCCACAATCTAATTTTAGAATATTGTTATCACACTAAACAGCAACCTTGTCTTCATTAGTCATCCCCATCCATCCTCCCCCCTGACTTAGTAAACCGTGAATCCGTCTCTACACATTTTCCCATTCTGGATATTGCACATAAATAGAACCATACAATCTGCAGTCTTTTGTGATTTCCTTCACTCAGCTTTCTGTTTTTCAAAGTTCTTCCATGTTGTAGTATGTATCATGACTCCATTCTTTTTAATGGCCAAAAAACATCCCATTGTATGACTATACCCCATTTTTATCCACTCATAAACTGATGGACACTGGCTTGTTTCCACTTTTTGGGCTGTTACAAACAAGGCTGCTGTGACCATGTGCAAGTTTTTATGTAGACAGACATTTCTCTTAGGAATATACCAAGGAGTGAAACTGGGGGGTCATATGGCAGCTCTCTATTTAACAGGTTGAAGAACTGCCCAACTATCTTCCAGAGTGGCTGCATCATTTTTCATTCCCACGAGCGATGTATGAGGGTTCCAATTTCTACACGTATTTGCCAATATTTGTTGCTTTTTGCCATTTTTCTTCTAGCTGTCTTCCTGGGTGTGATGTAGTACCTCATCATAGATTTGGTTTGCTTTTTCTTTGATGACTAATGGTGTTGGGCATCTTTTCAAGTGCTTATTGGACAATTATATATGTTATTTGGAGAAATGTCCCTTCAAATCACTGCCGTTTTTAATTAGTTTATCTTTTTATTGTTATAAGAGTTCTTCATATGTTCTAGATATAAGTTCCTTATCAGATGTAATATTTTTGAAAATTTTCTCCCATTCTGTAAGTTATCTTTTTATTTTCTTCATAGTATCATCTACAGTACTAATGCTTTAAATGTTTTTAAGCATATAAAAGTACAAGTTTATTTTATACTTTAGAGGAGAGAGAGAGTGAGGAAAAGGAAGATGGGGAAAGAGAGAAAGAGAGAGAGGGAAGAGCAGGAAAACAGCATAAGAGCCCAAAGAAAGAAAGGAAGAATACTCACCTAACGTTTTAAATTTTTAAGTCTCCTTTGTCTATTTTTTCTTCCATAACCTGTGCTTTTGGTGGCATGTCTAAGAAACTAATGCCTAACTCAAGGCAATAAAGATTCATACTATATTTTCTTCTAATAGTCTTATAGTTTTAGTTCTTATTCCTTCTGCGAACACATGTGTTTATCTTTTGGTAGTTTTATATTCCATTTTTACTGAACTTTTGTGTATGAGACAGGGGTCCAATTTTATTTTTTTGTATGTGGATATGCAGTTCTCCTAGCACCATTTGTTTTTTAAAAACTATTCTTTCTCTATTAAATTGTCTGTGTGTCTTTGTCAATAATCAATTGACTACAAATGTAGGGAGAGAGTGATTTTATATTAATAAGACACAAACGAGGTAATCAGATCTCAAAAGTGGTTTTTACAACCTTCCCTGGAGGGTAACCAAGCAGGGTATTGGGAGAAACAAAAACCATTTATTTCCCCATGCCCTTCTAAGTACTGTACATATGTTACCTCACTAATCTTTCTAACAACCCAATGAGGTAGGTGCTACCATCAGATCCATTTCAAGATGTAGAAACTGAGGCACAAAGAAATTTAACTAGCTAGCTCAAGGCCTTACAGTTAAAACATTGTAGATCCAGGATTTGAACATAGCCTGTTCAAGAATTCAGCACTTGGCTCGGTGCCTGTGGCTCAATTGGCTAAGGCGCCAGCCACGTACACCTAAGGTGGCAGGTTTGAATCCCCAGCCCGGGCCCACCAAACAACAATGATGGCTGCAACCAAAAAATGGCCGGGCGCTGTGGCGGGTGCCTATGGTCCCAGCTACTTGGGAGGCGGAGGCAGGAGACTCGCTTGAGCCCAGGAGTTGGAGGTTGCTGTGAGCTGTGATGCCATGGCACTCTACCCAGGGGGATAGCTTGAGGCTCCGTCTCAAAAAAAAAAAAA
>CAUYQV010136479.1:0-17112 GCA_963574575.1 Galagoides demidoff | reverse complement strand
CCTCCAACTCCTGGGCTCAAGCGAGTCTCCTGCCTCCGCCTCCCAAGTAGCTGGGACCACAGGCACCCGCCACAACGCCTGGCTATTTTTTGGTTGCAGCCATCATTGTTGTTTGGCGGGCCCGGGCTGGGGATTCGAACCAGCCACCTTAGGTGTATGTGGCTGGCGCCTTAGCCGATTGAGCCACAGGCGCCGAGCCATCATGTTTTTATTTTTTTAATGAATTTATTTAAAATGCCAAAGAATAAAACAAGTTTCAACAAAATACCAGTAATCCTCCCAGATTGACTAGCACAATGAGGAAGTTAGTAACCCATAAGGGCTTAATCAATGGCTGGGCTGCTATGTTTAAACTTTAGTTCTAACTTTCCCAACTTGACCAGGTGCACTACTGCATGAGGCTGGTTGGTGAGAGTTTATGGGGGTTGAGTACACCAGTCTGTTATCAGCTTTTCACAGCAGTGTGATGTGTTTCTATTTGAAGTAGGATTTGTGAACAGTTACACAACTCGACAGTATTTTTTAATTCTGTCTACTTAACAGCTAATTATGTCAAAGAAGACTAAGAGAATGCCAAAGGAAGAAAACAGATTTTTGAGTGAGGATTGGGAATTGCAGTATTATTTTGTTTCTGCTAGAGATAAGATGATTTGCTTGCTTTGTGATACTGCAGTATCAACATTAAAGGAATTTAATGTCCCTCAGCCTTATAGCATTCATAAGGACCACAAATATTTTAAATTAGAGGGAGAGGCACAAAAAATTATATCACAGAAATTAAAAGATGAGAAGCAAAGACAGAATACGATCTGTAAATAATGCCACTGGAGCAACTTTTAATGTAGCTCTTATGTTTGGGGAATAAAAGGGAAGCGGTTCTGTGATATAGAAATTGTAGAAGGATGCATTGTCAAAGTTGTAGAATGCTAAGATCCTGAAAACATCTTAAAGTACAAACAACTGCCTCTTTCAGGGAGAACCATAACTGATTGGAAGCATGAATTGACCTTCAACTTAACAGGACCACTTCATGTGGTATTTCAAAGGAAAATATGTGTTATTGAATCACTTTAAATGAATCAATAGATACTACTGACTGGGGGCAGGTTTTATACTTTGTTCTGGTCATAATAGAAGATTTTCTTTGCTGCAGTTACTCACTTTGGGCACTCTTGGGAGGAGAAAACAGGGAATAGATATCTTCAAGAACTTTTTTTTTTCCTTATTAAATCATAGCTGTGTACATTAGTGCTATCATGGAATACAATGTGTGGTTCCACAAACAATTTGAAATATTTTCATCAAACTGGTTGACATAGCCTTCACGGCATTTTCCTAGTTATTGTGTTAAGACATTCATATTCTACACCTAGTAATCTTCACATGTACCCTTGTAAGATGCACCATAGGTGTGGTCCCACCAAGTACCCTCCCTCCACCCATCCTCCCCTTTCACCTCCTCTCTCTCTCTCCTTTCCCCTTCTTCTTGGGCTATAATTGGGTTATAGCTTTAATAAGAAAGCTATAAATTAATTTCATAGTAGAGCTGAATATATTGGATACTTTTTCTTCCATTCTTGAGATACTTTGCTAAGAAGAATATGTTGCAGCCCCATGCATATAAATATGTTCAATAACTTTTAATAAGAATATGCAGTTGGGCTGAATTTGATAAATTTAATGAGTGTATGTACATGGTATAGATGGTGCACCTTCCATGACAGGAAAACATGAAGGGTTTACTGCGTGGATTAAAAATGTATTAACAGATCCAGATGCTCTCATTTTTTTAAATTGTATCTTGCATCAGCAAAGTCTCTATGCTAAACCTACTTTCAGTGATACTTTGCAATATGTTATAAGTATTTTTAAACTATATTTGCCCAAGGCATCATCAATTTCTTAATATGCTAAAGTTGAAGGATAATGTATTCAGTGTGGATTAGCCATATCATTCTAAAGTGCATTGGCTATTGCAGGACAGGTGTTAGCCAAAATTGTATCTCTATGAAACAAATAGTTAAATTTTATGAAGAACAGAATCAGTAATGTGAATTATTGGAAGAATATTTCTACAGGAATGCAGAATTTCTGGGTGATATGGTGTCAACTCAAAATGACTTGAATATTTCTCTACAAGGTAAAAGATATGTAAGTCTATATAGGATATATCACAAAAATTCAAGCATTTTGAAAAAAAAGTCTTTTTCCAAAATGCTTCTTCTTCAAAAGGGAATTTTGGGTGAAAATTTTTCCCATTTAGCAAAGGTCATTGATGAGCAGGATGATATATGCAAATCATTTGAAAAATATGCAGCTGTTATAGACCTGTTAATTGGAGAATACAATGCAAGGTTCCCTGACTTTGAGAATTGTAACATCACACTCAAATTAGCATTTCAGCCTCACCTAGTTGATATCACCAAGGCACCTGATGAACCACAGATGGAATTGATTGAGCTCAGAGTTGATGACATTTTACAGTCATTTTGATGCTAAGAAAGATAAGTTTTTGGCAACCTGGCCAAAAAATGCTTTCTTGCTTTTCAACCACTAATTGCTGCATATCTATGTTCTCCTACCCAACCCAAATCATGACACCCTTAAGGTCACAAATGACTGATACCCATCTAGGAGATTAGCTGAAACTGTGGACCTCCTTGTTGCAGCCAAATATTCAAATGCTTTCTACAAAAACCAGACACAACTAAATCATAAAAGATTAGTTAACTTTTAAATTAAAAAATAGTTTTCACTTTTTGAAATTAAGTACATAAAAGGTTTTTACAAATTAATATACATTTTTAAGTATATCAAATTGAAGTTTCTTGAATGTAGCCTTATTTGATTACAGCTAGATTAATGAGGCCTTCCAACATGAAATGGTTCCCCACTCCTGATCTGTGGCTTAGAGTAAAACTCATGTTCAGTTGTCCAAGCTTTGCTTTGGATATGTGAATGGAGCTCTCAGAATTTAGAACTCCCTTTTCATTACCAATAAAACCTGACTTCCAAGACATCATCTTCCTACAGATGCCAAAGAATAGTCAAACCAAATTAACAAAAGAAGGTTCTGAAGGTCACAGCTAAGGTGTGACTGTGTTATTACTTTAGTATACACCCTCTCCTTCCCTGTGACTATCAGGCTTCATGGCTTAACTTTATTGAAAAGCAGGAGCAGGGGGACACATATGAAGAAAATTAGATCTTTAATATTGTCAAAGTACTAACCTAACCTACATGTTCTTGCCCCAGAGTTGCTCTCTCTGGCTTTCAGTGACTTTGTCTTTTTTGGTTCTAAGTACCTTGAATGTCCTCCCCTTGATGGCCTGATGTAACACTATTTATTCCTCAAAGCCCATTTTGGGTTTTTGCCTCCACCATGAACCTTTCCCATTTCCCCTCTATTGCTCCTCAGCATTCCCTTTGTTATTTGTTTACCCTGCTGAGAGAACAGTTATCATAATCAGGCCTATGTATGTGATACAGTGTGAATGTTTGGCCCTTCCAAATCTCATGTTAAAATTTGATCCCCAGTGTTGGAGCTGGGGTCCAATGGGAGGTGCCTGAGTCATGGGGACAGATCCCTTATGCATGGTGTGGTGCCCTCCCAGAGATAGCCAAGTGAATTCTCACTCTATTGGTTCACAGAAGAGTCAGTTATTTAAAGGAGCCAGGCACGACCTCCTCTCTCTCTTGCCCCTTCCTTCACCAGGTGACACTGCTGCTCCCCTTTGCCTTCCACCTTGACTGGAAGCTCCCTGAGGCCCTCCCCAGATGCAGATGCTGCCACCATGCTTCTCATACAGTCTGCAGAACTGTGAGCCAAAAAAACCTCTTAATTCCTCAGGTGTTACTTCATAGCAGGGTAAAACAGACCAACACAGTATACCTAACTTCATGGCTCTCTGACCTTTGCTCTGCACATCTACATTTATCTATTCTGTAAGCCCCAGCTTAAATTCCATCTCCTCTGCAAAGTCTTCCTTCACTCCCCCTATTAAAAAATCACCCTTCCCATAGCAATAAGTGGCAGCAGCACTTAAATGTTCTTAGGAAATGTGCAAAAGAACTCCTACGGGGCACTGGGGAGGCAGTGCCATGGATGTTCATGAAAGAAACATCGGCATAGCAAGTCTGTATGTTATAAAATAGTTGCCTCAGTATAGGGAGCTTTCAAGAGGAATGCTTTAGATTTGATTAGTACCACTTAGATCAGACACTAACCCATTTCTTTCAAACATTTCATTTCCATGCAGACATGTGCTACATCTTTGTGTCCACTTCAGCATTTCCAGCAGTGCCTAAAGTGGGTGTGCAATAAACCCTTCCTGAGGCTCAGCGCTGTCACTCAGCAGCCAGGGCGCCAGCCACATACACCAGAGCTAGCAGGTTGGAATTCAGCCCAGGCCTACCAAACAATGACAAGTACAACCAAAAAATAGCTTGGCGTTGTGGTGGGTACCTGCAGTCCCAGCTGCTTGAGAGGCTGAGGCAGTGGAATCGCTTAAGCCCAAGAGTTTGAGGTTGCTGTGAGCTGTGACACCACAGCACTCTACCCAGGGTGACAGCTTAAGACTCTGTCTCAAAAAAAAAAAAAAGAGAAAAAACAACCTTCTTCATCATCTGGCAGGTGCTCAGAAGACTAAGCTTGATTGATTCTCTTATGATGCCTTCCTTTCTTGAGAGCTCATTAATTTTTAAGTTGTTTTCTTTGAAATGCTTGGTGAGCTCCCCCCACCTTTGCTTTTTGCCTTCCATAGGGTTCCATCTTGATGAGCTGCTCTCATTTTCTCTTTTGTGTTCAAAGATTCTGACAAGCTTTGAAATGTGTATTTGGAGTGAGGGTAGAATGGGAGGAGATGGCAGGGTTGGAAACCAGCCCACTTGATCCAGCTCATAGGAGTAAAGTGGTCCCTTAAAGTGCTGAAGCACTGCTATGGATTTCAGAGTTAGCTTCTTTCAAAGCAGCATAGGCCTTCTGATGCGGGAAGCCATCATCCCTGGAAGCAAAATAGATAGCAGACAGTTCTTGCCTTCTTTATTCCATATCCAGGGCCGGGGCTGGAAGTTCGACAGTCTCAGTGGAAACTAGCTACTGTGGTGTGGTCCTAAAGAACACTGCAGGGCACTCCACTCCTCAGGGGATGATAGTACATATTCCAGCAGAAAAACATGTAGGTCAATAAGTATTTTCTTTAAAGAACAAGACAGGCTCAGAAGTTATTTTGTCAGAAGAAAACCAGGATTTTCATCCCATGGTGTAAGGACATGGTGCTGAGTTCAGAAGATGGTGCAAGGGTGTGAGGAAGGTACATGGTTACTCTTGCTGACACATGGGGCTATTTTATTCACATCCATAAATCTGTTAGTTGCTCAATCAGTCCTTTTAAGCACCAATTCTGTACCTACCATTGTGGAATGAGATGGAAAGTCCAGTCTGTGGCACAAAGTGCTGCAGGGTCACAGTGAGAGCAAGCAGGATGGGCCAAGGTGGGTGTGGAAGGTAGGTAGCACGTGTCCTTAGAGCATAGCCTGAGCAGAAGCACAGAGGGGGTGGTGAGCTTAGTGGGGAGGGTGGTGAGAGGTGAATGGCAGGGGAGAGGGGGAGGGACAAAGAGAAATCCTAGGAAGTTCTCAAACAGGGAAATGTCTTGTTTGGTGATCACGTCGTTTATTGTCGCATGTGTACAATTTGGAATTTGCTTGGTTCTCAGTATTCCTACGTCAGGTGACTTCTTTCCACGATGAGAAGCCATTTCATGGGCCATTTACTTGGGCTGTGATATTTTCCAGTGGCTCCTCTGTATTTGTGCTCAGATCAGCTGGTCTGGGCAGCCTGGATGGCAGAAGCCCTCTGACTTCATGTCTGAAGGGATACATGTTTCAACTCTATAATTACCAGCATTTCACAGATCACATCAGCCCTCTTTGGGATGGCTTTTGGCAAATGGTGTAGAAATCTATTATGCATTTAAATTATACTCCCTCGTCCCTTTAAAAGGTTTCCTCAGCAAGTCCACTGCACTCCACATCAAGAATGTCTCAGGCCATACATGAGTCAAAAGGAAGTGGGTAGCTTGTTCTTTTTGATTGGAGAATTAAAAAGACATCTCTACCCAAGTAACAGGTATTAGGTGGGAAAAAATGAGATCTCCCTAAAACCTCAATCATCAGACAGAGAGAAGGGCAGGGGAGTGCCCAGTAAAGGGGAAACCTTAGGAGATATAAAGAGAATTACAGACAGACAAGGCTGAACATTGGCTGTCATCCAACAAAGCTCTTAAAAGATTGGAGTCACTGCCTGGTTCTTGAGCTCTGACCTGGAGGCAAGAGGAGTCTGGGAGACCTGGCACAGACTCTAGAAGGTTTAATTGTCTTTCTGGTCTGAGTCCTTTTTAGCCCACTAGGAAGGGGGGCTGCAGTAGGGGTGGGGCCAGTAGGCCAGTCTATATGAGAGCCCACATCTAGACCAGCTAGTCCGGTTTCCAGGTCCCCTGCAGGTTACCATAACTTCTACCTGGTTTGCTTTCTAGATTGGAGGGTTATAAAATACCACTCCACCCACACACTCACCCAGCTTTCTTCTGGCCTGGGAAACTGTGACATTTCTTTACCACCACCAAATGGCATCTGCCATATGCTTTAAGGAACTGAATAAAGAGGAAGTGGGAAGGATGAAACTAGAGACCCCAGAGCGTAAGATCTGAGCCTAAAGTGCAGAGAACGTCTCCATCCTCTTGACCTTTATCTCTGCAGAGATGCCCTTGTTCTCGGGGTGCTACTGCTGGTCATTGTTACTGAGAATTCTTCCCTGAGCACTGCCTTAGGCACCTTTAGTTCTTTATTAGATCTCTTTTTAGAAATAGCCATGAACTGCTCGGTTGATTACAGTATAAGATGCTGTTTGGTGTTGCATAAAGGCTGGAAATAAAACAATGAGCCTATTTTTGTTGTTGTTGTTGGTTTTTTGTGTGTGTAGTTCATAAATTAACTCTGTTATCAGTTTTTAAAGAGAAGCCCAGAAATGTTTTGAGCAAAGTAAGGCTCATGAAGATACATAGGCCTTAGGTATAGCCGTTGTGCCAGGTACCATAGTACAGCTAAAACAGGTTAAATAAAATTTATAGGAGGCCCTTGGTTTGTAATGAGTTCCTGCACTAGGCCCCAACAGACCAGACTCATGCTAATGTTTCATGTCATAAAACTAAGTTGTTTATTTGACCTTGAGACTTCAGGAGAGAGATAATAGCCAAATTCCCAAAGATGCCACTTTTAGCTGCTAAAGTCCCCTCTGCTTTAACCCTTACAGGGAAAGTAACCTGATATTAGCCAGTCCACCTTTTTATTATGGAGTTTCCTTCCCGCTCAAGCTACCTTAAGAAAACCGACTGTTTTGCTAGGCCCACCAGAGTGGCTTATCTAAATCTTAGATAAGATACTGTCCTGCCTAGATCTTTAGAAGAGCTATTGCCTGATTTATGAATCACTAGTAAAAGGCAAATAGGTCTTTAAACCAGTTTTTTTTTAATTTTGTTTAACGGGCATTACATACATCTCCATTAATCCTAACAACACTCCAAGTAGTATCTGCATTTCACAGATGGGGAAACTGAAGCACACAGAGGACGTATTTGTCCAGCATTGCGCAGCTGGGAAGTGGTGGGATGCGGATTTGGGTCCAGGTCTCTTTGCAGGCAGAGCTTCACTCTTAGCTCTTGTATTGCGTCGGCTCTCTCTACTTTGAAGGGCACCACATTTCTCTCACTGGAGTATAATAGAGCCATTGATATAAGAACAGATGCATCCGTTTATAGGTTCACTTCCTGTGTTCTGTGAGCATAGGCGCTCTGTCTTCTAATTTGTATAGAACTATACCCTTGAAAGCAAAGGGTGATTGAAGCAAGTATTGTCCTTGTTTTCCAGCTGAGGAAACAGAAGCTCAGCTGGGTTGAATAATTTGCCCAAGGTCACCTGGTTTTAAGGGGCAGACCTGGGATTCGAACTAGAGGCTACCTCACTCTGCTTATCCCCCTTGCCATCACCTTAGGGGAGTTTCTTGTTTGGTGTGGGCGAGAGCAGATGCTGAGTTATCCCAGCTGTCCTCCTACAGCAACCCTTTCCCCCACCTTAGTCTTGCTCACTCCTCCGCTGAGCCTTTTCCTGTACTGTGGTTTCATCTTTCTTGGGGGGTAGGAGATAGATGGAGATCAGAACAGCCTTTAGGTCCCAGATAGAGGCAGGTCAGGGTTTTGTATCCAGAAAGAGGCAATATCTGCTTGATTTCTGGTCTTTTTGGACAGAATAGCCCTTTAGGCTGATGTCTTCAGGGCACTGCCTGTATGGTAAGTCTTGGATTCTCTTCCTGAGCTGTAGGTGGTAGGAGGGATACACCAGGAGGAACAGATGATGATTGCAAAAGTGCTTCACCAACCGAGAGTAGCCATAAACTTTAAATATATGAATAATGTCCATGCATCCATTCATTCAGATTGTCCCTTCTTGCACTTACCTCTTCTGGGATATGCTATAGGACAGGTTTATTCAGTGAAAACCAGAGAAATGAATTATTTGAGGCAACATAGCATAGATCAGTGATTTTCAACTGGTGCACTATGGCCCACTGGTGTGCCTCGAAAATTTTTAAAGATCATTAATTAAATTATTTTTGAAAGAAGTTCAAAGCACCGTAATATATTCTCTTTTTTTTACCCCTTTTTTGTTCACTGTAATTTGTGTGCTGAGGAAGTTTAACTATAGGTTCAAGTGTGCTGTGAGGTACAAAAGGTTGGAGAATATTTTGTCACTGAAGCATGGTGAGGGGTTGAGGGAAATGTGGCGTTAGTGCACCATGCTCATTGCAATCTTGCATGGCACTTTGAGCTACACACTGCTAATGAAGGACAACGTATTGAACATGTCATAGAATGTCCTCGAACACATCATGTGCTATCAATAAAGCCTTTGTTATGTATATTTTCCTGGGTTACTCTGGGTTCCTGTATAAAGCACCAAACTAAGAAAAGTGGCATTAGGCCTAGAGCCCACACCCCTGTGAGCACACGGGAAGTCATTTCCACCTTCAGGTCTCTGGTTTCTTACTTGCCCACACTGAAGGCCGTCCACTCTACTTTTCTTCATAGTCATGTGTGGTATCACTGGGGTCAAAGTGTTATTAATGCATGTGCAAGACAGAGTCTATACAGGACCCCTCCCAGAGTGCAAAACCTCACCTCAGGCCCAAGAGCCCTCTAGCCCAACAACATTCCAGGAAACCAGTGGAGAGATATTGAATTCAATATCTTTGGAATTATGTGAAAGCCTGTCCCAGAAAAACATTCCAGTCTGCCTGCCAGGGGACTGTCATTCTCAAAATTACTTGCTCTCATTAGTGGCTCCCAAAGTCTCTGATTCTCATGCACATATTTAGAGGGCAGAGCAAGATTAGTCCATTGACTTCTTAGTTTGAGTGTTAGAGTAAGAATGAGTAGAGTGGGGAGCATAACAGCACTGGATTTAGGCGACCCAGGTCCCATTTTGGACATCTGGAGAAGCAATGGTGGTGTGGTCGGGAGAGTGTAGTACCAACACTTGGTGGATCTGAAAGGAGGCAGCTTGAGGTGCCCGGTGCTTAGACTGCTCACCTAGTGAGCTGAAATGAACATCTTGCTACAGGTAGAAGGGAGACAATTACTAATAATTAGATTAGTTAGCAGAAAGGACTATAGGAATGGGGACATGGAATGTGCAACTTGTGTGCCTGGTGAATGAGAGAAGATGTTGGTAGGAGTATGAGAGGGAAATTAAGAGTCTGAAGGGTCACCCTGAGAGGTCATATGGATGGGGACACTATAGTGGTGGTCATTGAGAGAGCTTAGCCCTCTGTGTATGTGTGTGTGTGTGTGTGTGTGTATCTCAGGAAGAGTAGGAAGGGTGGGATAACTGAGAGAGCTGGGTAGTGGGCAAGAAGGAAGGCTAAAGAGAGAAAAGACCCCATATGCCACAGAATTGATAGGTTTTGCCTGTGGGTGAATAGGAAGGATAGTAGAAAAGGCAGAGGCTTGGGCCAAGAGACAGACAAGATCTAAGACTATAATAATTAGAACTGGGTTAGCACCATGTTGGAACTCAGGAGACCTACAGTCTCATAGACTAGTTACTAACCAGCTGTGTATATGGTTTTGGCAAGGCCTTTCTCCTCTCTGGTCCTGACAAGGGGACTTGACTGAGATGATTTATTATTTGATTTCTTATTTTTTTTTTTATTGTTTCAGATTCATTAAGGGTACAAAGCATTAGGTTATACTGCTTGCATTTGTTAGGTAAAGTCCCTCTTATAGTTGTATCCTGCCCCCAGGAGGTGTGCCATACATAGTAATTTCCCCCTTCCCCTCCCTTCACCCTTCTCTTCACTCCCTCATTCCTCTGCTCCCCACCTTGAATTGATTTGAGTTTTTCACTTATGTAGGTGTGTTTTAGATTGTACTGGCTTCATATTAGAATTGAGTACTTTGGCTTCTTCTCCATTCTTATATTTTACTAAAAAGAATGTGTTCCAACTCCATCCAGGTTAATACAAGAAGTGTAAAGTCACCATCTTTTTTAATGCTGAATAGTATCCATGGTACACATATACCACTGCTTGTTAATCCATTCCTGGGTTGGTGGGCATTTAGGTTGTTTACACATTTTGTTGATTGTAAATTGAGCTGCGATAAACTGTCTAGTGCAAATGTCCTTATGATAAAAGGATTACTGAGATGATTTCTTCTTCAGAAATATTCTGAGAGACAGTAACACTCATGAGTTCTGGAGAAGAAAGGGCCCAAATGGCCATGGAGGATGCACCATCTCACCCTCTTTTCCCAGGATTAGCCACCATCCACTCTTTGGGAATGAATAGGTCCCCAACTGGTCTGCCAGTTTCTGCTTTTTTCTATTTAGGTACCAGAGCCAGCTTTTAATTTTCATTCTATTTTTAAATAGGAAATAAATTGATATGATATAAAATTGAAAATGTCTAACAGGATGGACATTGAGGTCTTCCTCTTCAGAGATAATCAACATTACCAGTCTCCTTTTTATCTTTTCAGGATGTAGCTCATGACTATTCAAGCCATTATATATATTTATCCCACCTTAAATGGCAGTATGCTAGAACCACTATTCTGTACCCTAATTTTATCATTGATTATTCCTTGGAAATTATTCCATATTAGTAAATAAAGAACGCTCTCATTTCCATTTTCAACTGCATAATATTCCACTGTGTGTATGCACTATCACATATATAGTCTCTGGCTTGTGGGCATTTCCATCATTGCCAGTGTTTTACTATTATAAATGATGTTGCAGTGAGTAACTATACCTAGGTCATTTTGCACATATGCAAGTAGGACAAATGATCAGTGGTAGAAGGACTGCACCAAATTAAGTTTGCAATTTTGAGTTACTGCAGGATAGTCTTTCATAAAATTTGCATTGGGATATATTACCACTGGTTATGAATAAGAACACTTCTTTTGCCCAGGTCCTCCTTACCCAATGTATTCAACTTTTTCAATCTGAGAGGTGAAAAATGGAAAGAGAATTTGATCTTTTAAAAGGATAAATCAGATCAAGTCATCCCTGTACCCAAGATTTTACTGTTTTCCTATTTTCTTAGAATGAAGTCAAACTCTTTTAGCATGACTAATGATCCAAACCGCCTACCTCTCTGACTTCATGTCCCACCCTTCTCCTCCCGTTCACTCTGCCACTCTGCTCTGGTCTTCCTGGCCTGCTTACTCTTCCTGGAATGCACCATGTTTGTCCCTGAACTCCTCACCTCAGATTTCAGACAAGTCAACACTAACTTCAACCCCTAGAATAGGCTCTACCCCACAAAGAATACCAACGATGTGGAAAAATCACTATGGAGCCACAATGGTAAAAACTAATTCAGGCAAGGATCATCAATGGACATTAAAACTACTGGGTGAAAAATAACTAAACAAAACAAAACCTACTGGGTGAAAGTTATTTGAAGATCAGGATATTCACACAGATTATTTATGAATTACAAAGGGGAGAAATGGATCTTTACAGAGGACAGAAGTGAAAACTTGCTTAACAATTTGATCAAATTGGACATCACAGGTAATAGGACAGACAGACATCACGTGCCTCCTGATAGGAAGTATTGAGAAGGGCACACTATCAGTCACTGCAGTGGGTTTTCTGCCAAAATACAGAACCTGAATCTAATCATGACAGAACATCACAAAAACCCAAATATTGGGACATTCTACAAACTAATTATGAGCAAGAGGGTAGAGAAGTTAAGTAAGAGAAAGAGAGATAACAGGGAGCCTTGTAGACTGCTACAAAGTTTTTGTTTTTTTGAGAAAATAAGTTGGAAAGCCATTAAGAGTTTTGAGCTGAGAGTGATATTATATAACTTAATTTAAAAATGATTGCTTTGATTTAGCTTTTGTATTGAGATTAACTATACAGGGGCAAGGATAGAAGCCACATGACCAGTAGGGAGGTAATTGCTACAGTTCCAGAGGTCACCAGTGACCACCATGGGAGCTTAGTTGGTGGAGTGAAGGAAGAGACAGCCTGATCAGAGTGAGTTTAAGAGAAGTTCAATAATGGAAAAGAATTGCAAAAGATGTTACAAGATAACCCACACCCTTCGAAGTAAGAATTAGATGGTAAAAAGCTTGGCTTATACTAATGGCCTCCTACTACCTGCTTCTTTCCCCATGTCTACCCACAGGGAGGCTGATACTGACCTGGTCCCTGGAATAGGACTTCAGGGGCTACTCTTAGGGCCAGGGGGTAAGTACCAGCATTTCAGTGTGACCTTTGCTCTCCAAGGTTCTTACTCAGAGATCCAGAACCCTGGATAAACATTGAGTTTTGTGGTGTGCTGTTAGCATCATGGTGGATTCTGAGGCATTGTCCCAGTTCACATTAGATGTAAACTCAGGGGGGAGGCCCATAAACCCATATCAGAAGTGGCAGCTTCTGAGCCTCATGCTGCTGTGCATGGACTTCCTGGTAGGACTCTCCTTTTGGGACCAGTTAGGTTGCAGAAAAGAACAGAAACCCAGTTTACAAAAGCGTAAATAGTAAGGAAGATTAATGTCTCACAGAATGGAAGTCCCAAAGTAGCCTAGTTCTTATGTTTCAAGGGAGTGAGTTACTTCCTGTCTCTGCTCTGCTGGCCCCTATTCATCGTTTAGTCATTCAACACTTATTTATTGGGTGAATAGGTCATGGCAGGCACTGCTCTAGGGGCTATAGCTACATCATCAATGAATGAAACAAAATTGCTTCTTTTGGCACCTACCTTCCATGTTGGAGATCGAGAGAGAGCAAAAAAACCAGCATGTGTGGTGATAAATAATATAAAAATACATCAAGCTGAGCAAGAGAGTAGAAAGTGACAGAAATTGTGAGGAGTCTATTTTATATAATGTGGTCAGGAGAGACCTCTCTGATAAAGTGATGTTTGAGCAGAGAGACCTGTGGAAGAAAGCCACAGGGAAGGACCAGGAAGCCACAGGGAAGAACCCTCCTGGCTGAGGGATGAGTGAGCACTGCTGTCTGACCAGGGAGTCACTGAGTGGGTTTGGGTCATCAGGAGCAGCAAGGGAGGGATGGCAGGAGATGAAGACAGATGTAGATAGCAATGGGTCAGGTCACACAGGACTTGCAGGCCATGGTGAGCGCACTGGGCTCTACTCTACCTTTGGAAGACCCCAAAGGATTCTGAGAAGAGGTGCACCTTGATTGGCCTTAGTCTTGATCACTCCATCCTGGAGGAAGAAGGCAGAGGGCATGGCAGGGAGTGCAGTTAACCACCTCTTGCAGTAATCGTTCAGGTGAAAGATGACAGTGGTTCTAGCCTGGGGTGGTGAGAAGCAGTTAGTTTGGGGATGTATTTTGAAGGCTGGGTAAACAGGGTTTGCTGATGAATTGGTTGAATTGAAAACTCAAGGCTTTTGACCTGAAAGACTTGAGTATGGAGTTGCCAATCACTGAATCAGATGACTTGGGGATTGGGGGAGGTAGTAGGTTTGAGGGGCAAAAATCAAGAGTTTGGTTTTGAAGGTGTTTCATTTTTCCAAGTGGAGCCATTGATTAGGCAACCAAATATACAAATCTGAAGTTGAGGGCAAGAGGATGGAGAGGACTAGAGATGGAAGTTTGGGGTTCAGGTGGCACTCAAAGCTGCACATCTGGTGCACCACCTGGAGGTGAGTATGAATAATGGGAGGGGTGAGGATTAAGCCCTGGATTCTCCAAAGTTCAATGGTTGAAAAGATGAATTGAAACTAGTGAGGGGATTGAGTGGACTCACCAGTGAAATGTGAGAAGAATGAAAGGATAGTGATCTCCTGAGACCAAGTTTCAGGAAGAAAGACTTGGTCAGTGTTAAGTGCTGCTGAGGGGTAAGAAAGGTGAGAATTGATTGACCATTAAATCAAAAATATGGAGATCACTGGTGACTAGACAAGACCAGTCTCCATGGGTGCTGAATAAAAATCTCAAATTGAGGAAGCCTAGAAAGAATGGAAATTGAGGAATTTGAGACAGACCACAGAGATAAGGTTTTAGAGGTCTTTTTCCATAAACAGGAGCAGAGAACTGAAGTGATGGCTGGAGAAGGAGGTGGATTGAGTGAGTGTTTAAAGATGGGAGGTGATGGAACATGTTTGACACTAAAGAGAAGGCTCCAACAAAGGGGCAAATGGAGTATCAGGAGATAGAAGTGAGGACCAAAAGAAGCAATGGGACAGGAGTGTGGTGTGTGAGTGGAAGGGTCTTTGGACAGCAGTGGGGAGCAGTCAAGCACAGTGAGAGGTGAGGAGGCAGCGGGCATGCACGCTGGGACAGCTTGGTTGTTAGCTTTGGTGGTGAAGGTGTGTGAAAGTTCTGCAGTTGCCTCTTCTTCCTCAGTGGCATAGGAAAGACACTTCAGCTCGAGTGAAATGGGGGAGGGAGTGTTGAACCTTTGGGAAGAATGGAAAAAAGGCATAAAAGAAGAAAGGCATAGAACAGGGGTTGAGGAGTTGGGGAATTGAGTGGGCTAGGCAGATGGAGAATGGCTGCTGGAGACATCCAGAACATATTTGGGGTCAGCGGTCATGCCTTTTAAGTGAGACAGTAGCCTGTTGGGTAGAATGTTAATGTTCTACAAAAACACTCACCAGCCTTCTTGGGGGGGAGGCCCTCTATTTCCCTGCTTCCCTGATGACATCAGACTTGATCATAAGACTTGTCCTTATCAGTAAAATATGATTGGAAGTGATGCTTGTGTCACATCTAAGTAGAAGCGTTATGAAACAGTGTGTGTTCGCCATGTTCTCTTTTCCCTCTGCCCAAGACTGGCCATGTCTCAGGAGAGGCTGCCCCATCACCCTGGAGGCTTGAGTAAAGACACAGGGAGCAGAGCCCACTGCCAGTCTGCAGTGGACACGTTCTGCAAGGGCAAAATGAACCTTTAAAGTATTAGGCCCTGTGATCTGGGAGTTGTTTGTTACAACAGCATGGCCTACACTGACTGATGCAACCTGGCAGCGTGCTTGTCTCCAGCTATCTTTCTCTTCCTCAGTGCAAGGGCAAGGAGGATGGACTCTTGATTTAACCAGCATTGGGGGTCTTCTAGAGGGGCACAGCAAAGGAAACAAGGGGCAAGGAAATTGAGGGTGTATCTCCTGGAGCCTGAGCTGGGGAAGAAGGGAAGCCAGGGAAGTGCTAAATTCATCCTAAGGCTCATTCCCTTATGGTGACAATCAGGACTAGATTATTTCCCTGACTGTATCCTTGAGGAGAATGTGTCCCTGTATTCATCGAGAACGTCTGGGACAAAGTCACCCAGCTTTCTTTTTGAAAGGATTTATTTTAATTTGTCTTTCCAGAAGAGCCTCTGCTGCCCCAGTTATCCTTAGATATCTGCTTTTGTTTGTCCTTTTGTCCTTTTGAGATTGAATTAGACTGGTGAGGAGGGAGAAAGTGAGATGTTCCCGGGCTGCTGGAGTGCTTAGGATGGTCCCATGTGGTCTGTCTACACCCTGCAAGTCCCGATCACTGGCTGTCTGTTCCAGACAGAAACAAGGTTCAAATCACACATTTTGGAAGCTGGGCAGGTTACAGCCTGATCTGACTCCACACCCATTATTTCCCTGCACTTTACTGCCCAGGGCCTTAGGAAGCTTCTCATCCTCATCATGGCCCTTCCCCTGTTAGAAGCTGGTTGGACTTGCACAGCTATGGGCCCTGCCCCTAGAGACCATGAGTTCTGGCCTTCAGGTCTCTTGCCCAAACTCAGGAGAATCTCAGCAGTCTTGCCTGGGTGCCCCTCTGGCCAAAGACACTGGACGAGAGCCCACATGCTTTTTACTCCCCCTCATCCAGGCAGCAGCACTTAAAAGAGGCTTCGTGATGAAGAGTAGGAGGGTACAGACAGGCTGCAGTTCCTGAGATTGCAGGGTGCATGCCTTAGCTGGGCTGATCCACCCCCTTGGTCTGGGCACATCTCCCACAGGAATCTAGTCTCACTTCAGGCCAGCTCTTTGGGCCTACCTGACCCCCTCGCTTGCCTTCACCAAAGCTCTCCTAGGGCATGTACAAGGTGACCTCACAGCCAGGGGCTCGCCCAAGGTGGCGTGATCCCTTGATATGATTCCTCTAGCGGCCACGCCAAGTGACCTCACAAAGGTTCAATAGAGCAGGAAAGGTGAGGTTGTGTGTACAGATAGGAAAGCTGTCCCCCTAAGTGGGGAAAGCCTACCCAAGGTCTCTTTTTCACTGTCCCTTATTCCCAGGGTCAGCTACTACGCAGGCAGTGTGGGATGTGCGCCTGAGCCCAAGCAGGCCTTCTGGCTTTTACCTGGGGCACTAGCCAGGCTGACTGGTAACCACCCTGCCCCTAGGCCTCAGCCTAGCCTTGCTTAGAGAGTGTGGAGACACTCAGGGTAGGCAGACTATTAAGGAGGGTACAGCTCCTGCCAGACTTCTCTGGGGTTCTCAGGCTGCCCTGTAGGAGACCTGTGTTTTTTTTTTTTTTTTTGAGACGGAGCCTTAAGCTATCCCCCTGGGTAGAGTGCCATGGTATCA
>CAUYQV010136478.1:0-18348 GCA_963574575.1 Galagoides demidoff | reverse complement strand
CCTGTGGTCCCAGCTGCTTGGGAGGCGGAGGCAGGAGACTCGCTTGAGCCCAGGAGTTGGAGGTTGCTATGAGCTGTGATGCCATGGCACTCTACCCAGGGGGATAGCTTGAGGCTCTGTCTCAAAAAAAAAAAAAAATTGAAAACATTAGCCAAGCAGGGTGGCTCACACCTGTAATCCCAGCATTCTGGGAAGGCAAGGTGGGTGGGTTGCCTGAGCTAGTGAGTTCAAGACCAGCCTGAGCAAGAGTGTAATCCCATCTCTAAAAAACAGCTGGGCATATGGCAGGCAGTGGCAGTCTCAGCTACTCAGGGGGCTAGGGCAAGAGAATCACTTGAGCCTAAGAGTTTGAGGTTCCTTTGAGCTGTGATATCATGGCACTCCGCCAAGGGCAACAAAATGAGACTGTCTCAAAATAAATGAAAGAAAGAAAAGAGGAAGGAAGGAAGGGAGGGAGGGAGGGAGGGAGGAAGTGAAAATCAGGCATCGTGGTTGGCACCTGTAGCCCCAGCTACTTGGAGGCAGAGGAAGGAAGATCACTTGAACACAGGGCTTGGTGCAGTGGCTCACACCTATAATCTCAGCATTTGGGGGCGGAGGCAGGAGGTTCACTTGAGGCCAGGAGTTCAATACTGGCCTGGCCAACACAGTGACACTCCTTCTACACAAAAAATAAAAATTAGCCAGGTATGGTGGTGCATGCCTATAGTTCCAGATACTGGGTAGGCAGGAGCAGGAACTTACTGTCTGAGTCAGGCTGACACCACTGCATTCCAGCCTGGGCAACAGGGTGAGACACTGACTCAAAAAAAAGCCTGACTTTGTAAATATCCAGTAACTTCCCTACTTGATAAGTTTCTCCGGTGAAGCCCAGACTGCCTATGATCCATTCTCTCTCCTCTCCCAAGCCTAGCTCTCATGCGCGTAGGACTCGGCAAGTCCTTGGAACAGGGTGCAACAGGCCTGGGGGACCCCACTGTGCAGAGACTTATAGTGTGTCTTGTTGCCAAGTCCAGAGCCACCGAAGGTGGCTTGATCTTTGATGGATTTTCTGGCTAAAAGGCCTTTTAAGTTTTTTGTTGGCATCGGCGAAGAACGCTGGTGGCAGTGAAGGGCTGCTGTGCCAGTCAGCTGCTTTTAATGTCTCAGGACCACACGACGCATTAAAGCCTGAGCACTTGGGTTTTCCTTTTCATCTTTTTCCCCACATAGAAAACCTCCTCTGGCTGGAAGGGCAGCTGGTGAGGTTTTGCCAAGGTCCCAACTACAGGTGGTAGTTGAGAGAGGAAGGGGATGGCGAGAGATGAGCTTGTAACCTCGTCCCGGGAGAAGGCAGTGGGAGAGGGTCATTCCTAGGGAGGTGGGGTCAGCTGATACCCAGGGGACAGACGGGGCCAGGGTCTCCCAGGAAACCAGGGGAGGAGTGTGTGGGCAGAGGGCAGAGCCCACGCAAGGCCCCTGCCAGACAAAGTACAAGCCTCAAATTTGTTCAGCTCTAGGGGAAAAAATTGAAAACCGAAATCTTATAAAAAGTTTAAAGAAACAAGGAGGAGGTGATACGTTATGATGTCTTCACAGGTTTGCTACACTCTAATTTCAGATGCATGCCCACTCCAGGCCCCAGAAAGGACAGGGAGGTTCTCAGCCACAAGCTACATCTCCCACACATGCCGTGACTTCAAGGTCATTCCATGTCCAGGACAAGCACGAGAACAAAAGAGACTATACAGTCTTCAATGAGAACCTCGAGGGGGCTTGTGCTTGAAAATAATGACCTCAAATCTCACTAGAACACGGAACTACAGATTTTTCTGTGCCAAGTCCACTGCTGATGACTTAGAGTTTAGCAATTTTTTAAACGAGAATCTGACAGGTAGGTTAGTTAAAGAAAACAAAACCTAAAGAATAATGAACTTGAAAAACAAGTACCAGAGACCATGTCATGTGTGCAGTGGAGAGGATGACAGGGGCTTGTAGTTTTTAAATAAGCTGATAATTTTAAGAATCAAAATGTCTTAGGTAGAAGGCACAGGGTGAGGCCAGACACTGTGGCTCATGCCTGTAATCCTAGCACTTTGGATGGCTGAGGTGGGAGGATTGCTTGAGCTCAGGAGTTTGAGACCAGCCTGAGCAAGAGTGAGACCCTGGGTTTTACTATAAAATAGAAAATAATTAGCTGGGTGTTGTGGTATATGCTTGTAGTCCCAGCTACTTGGGAAGCTGAGGCATGAGGATTGCTTGAGCCTAAGAATTTGAGGTTGCTATGAGCTATAAAGATGGCACCGCATTCTACCCCTGAGCAACGGAGTGAGACTCTGTTTCAAAAAAGGAAAAAAGTTACAAAGTTTACTTGACTCAGCATAGTGGAAAAGTGGCAGAGCTGGGATAAAAAAAGTATAGCAAGGCTTGGTGCCTGTAGTTCAGTGGTTACAGTGCCAGTCACGTGCACCAAGACTGGTGGATTTGAACCTGGCCTGGGCCCTCTAAACAACAATGACAACTACAACAAAAAAATAGCCAGGCGTTGTGGCAGGTGTCTGTAGTCCCAGCTACTTGGGCTGAGGCAAGAGAATCACTTAAGCCCAAGAATTTGAGGTTGCTGTGACCTGTGATGCCATGGCATTCTACTGAGGATGACATAGTGAGACTGTCTTAAAAAAAAAAAAATTCAAAGATTAGGAAAATGAACATTTGTTTACTTGGATTTAACATTTATTAATAATTTGTCATATTTTCTGTATGTGATATATACTGACTTTGTGGAATCACTGGGAAATTAAGTTGCAGGCACATTATCCCTAAATACTTTGTCAGACAAAGTATTCTTTAGCATAATGATGTCAAAAAAATTCCTTAAAATACACATTTAAAGAAATGAAGAGAGTGTATTAAAATTGTAATACTCAAGATAATATTCTGCAATTACAAGAAATACAATATATAAGATAACAAACTATCATTACATATTACAAATTTTAATGCAGTTTTTTCCTTTCTTAAAATGTGCATTTTTTTATAACCCTCTGTGTTTTTTTAAAGGCTTTATATTATTGCGTTGTATCCACAGTATTATTATCTAACCCCTCACAAAAACCGTTTCAATCTTACAGATAAGGAAATTAAAATTTGGAGAAGTGAAATAATCAAGATCTCACAGATATGTCAGCAGAGTTGGGATTTGAATCCTTGAAACCCCTTTCTTCCAAGTACCAATTGCTTAGTCTCTGTTGGTTTACTCTTTTGTAAAAAGGCAGGATGATTGTAAAAATTCAGAATAGTGTAAGTACTGTAGATTACTTAGTTCAGTGTCTCATTTTACTTAGTATTTTTTTGAGATAGCGTCTCTGTTGCTCTGGGTAGAGTGTCATGTCATCATAGCTCACAATAACTCTTGGGCTTGGGTAAGCCTCTTGCCTCAGCTTCCCTAGTAGCTAGGACTAAAAGTGCCTGTCCCACCCAACACCTAGCTAGTTTTTTGTTTGTAGTAGAGATGGGTCTTGCTCTTGGCTCAGGCTAGGGTTGTTGGTATTTTAATAAGGATTGCATTGATTTTGTAGACCATCTTGGAGAGTATTACCATCTTAAGTCTTCTAATCCATGAATACAGAATGTCTTTCCATTTATTTAGGGGTTTTTTTTGTTGTTGTTGTTTTTTTGGAGACAGAGTCTCACTTGTCGTCCTTGGTAGAGTGTTGTGGCATGATAGCTCACAGCAACCTGAAACTCTTGGGCTAAAGCAATTTTCTTGCCTCAACCTCCCAAGTAGCTGGGACTAGAGGCATCTGCCATAGTGTCTGGCTATATTTTGGTTGTTGTTGTCATTGTTATTTGGCAAGCCAGGGCCAGGTTTCGAACCTGCCAGCTCCGGTGTATGTGGCTGGTGTCCTAGTCACTGAGCTCCAGGCACCAAGCCAAAATAGTAGTCATTTCTAAGTGGTTAATTCATCAAAGGCTTCATCTTAAGTGAAAACTTAAGAAATTGTTTTTTATACTGTCACGGCCTCATCCAATGGCCATGAATTATTTTTATCAGAATAAATAAACATTTTCATTAAATAGTCATTGTAATAATCTGTAGTAGTTTTCTTTTATCTGTAATCTAATTTTCCTTTGTCTATAGTAAAGGATAAGTTTGTCCTACCGTGACATGTGTGAAAGGCTTTCTAGTTATTCCATAGTACTCTTTTATCTACAGAGTAAGAAATCACAATTACTATAACCCCCTCCCCCCCACACTTTTTGCCTTAATTTTTTTCTTTGTAAGAGGCACTACAGGGTAATTGCTGGGATTAAATATTGGCTTTGGCACATAAGACTTTGTGACCTGAGGTTAATTAATTAACTTTTCTGGGCCAGTTTCCTTATCTATTTAAAAAAAAAGGGGGGGGGGGAAGGGATTTTTGTGAGAATTAAACATTAATTAATACATGGAAAGTTTTAAGAGAAATGTCTGGCTGTTAGTAAGCACCTGAAAATGTTAGTTATTATTAACCCTTGGACTCTGTGCCTTCTTAAGTCCAGTTCTCTATTTGCCCCTAATCTCTGATCTTGTTTAAAAATGAATTTTCTTTTTGTTTTTTTTTTTTTGGAGACAGGGTCTTGTTCTGTTGCCCAGGTTGGAGTGCAGTGGCATCATCATAGCTAACTGCAACCTCAGATTCCTAGGCTCAAGTGATCTTCCTGCCTCCTGAGTAGCTGGGACTTCAGGCAGGTGCCATCATGCCTGGCTAATTTTTCTAATTTCAGAATATTACAAGGGGGTATACATTATAGTTACATAATTTGCTTTTGTATAGATTGAGTCAAAGTTGTAAGTGTGCCTTTCATGCAGATAGTGTGCATTGTATCCACAAGGTGTGAATTTGTCCATCTCCCCATCACCCTACCTGCTTAATTTTCAATGAGTTTTATCTATTATATTTCTTATAGAGATGGGGTACCACTCTTTCTTGACTCAGGCTGGTCTTAAACTCTTGACCTCAGGCATTCTTCCCATCTCAGCCTCCCAAAATGCTAAGATTATAGGCATACGCCACCACACCTGACCCCCAAGTAAATTTTCTTAATATCTGTTACTTTAAAGAATGAAAGATTATTATAAGTAATTTATGTATAATTATTGGTATTATGCATATTAATTATTATAAAAGTTCAGAGTTGACATGCGAGAACAGGTTTACAATTCTTACCTACTTCCCTGTATTTTTTTTGATAGGTTTACTCATGGGGTAGCAATACCTTTGGTCAACTGGGACATTCTGATTTTCCAACGACAGTTCCTCGTCTTGCAAAGGTACTTTTGCCAACTTGGTAGCAACTTATTTCAGAATTCTAAGCTATAACACTTTATATATTTTTTATTTCTTATTTTTAAAAATTAGGCAATTATATGTTGTAACCTAAATTTCTTTCAGTATTCTTAAAAACAATTCTTTTAAACATGAAGCTACTTCTTTTCAAGCTAAACGTCCTTTATGTTTTAGTTTGTTTATATAATTTTGAGCATCTCCTGTTCATTGAATATTTTGTAGTCCTTTTGCTTTTTTTAAGTGAAAAAGGAAAAAGTACTTTTTTTAAAAGTGTGTTTCTAGAAGTGTGATGTTTTCTGAGCTTTACCAAGTAAAGTCTATTCTTTGATTTTTTTAATTAAGTCTGACTTTTACATAACATTTGGTAGTGTAAGTCTGACTTTTACTTAACATTTGTATGTGTTTTTAAATGATATGCAAACCTTTTTGGTAAATCTTTTTATTTTCTGTAATAAAGCTAAAATTATGGCTGAGTTTTTCACTGGTAGATGAATTGGTTTTAGTTAATGCAATGCTATTGTGAGATCGGCAGCTTTTAGTCCTTTTGACAAAATGACATTGGCTCCTTATACAAAGGTTCTGTGGTTTTTTTGGTGGAGGGGAAGTATGCATTGTGAGCAAAGCACAATGGAATATGGACCTTGTGCATGTGGAGTTTCATTCTCATAATCCCCACATTTCACAACATGATACCTCTAGACTTAATGCAGACTTAAAAAAGAATGGTTATCTCAATTTCAGGAACATGATTTCAATGTCATCTACAGTTAAAACGGTTCAATATTTCATATAAACAACGTGCACTCTGTATCCATCACTCTCTGAGACTGTTACATGCTGCCTTTCTTTTCAGTGTTCTTAATTTTACTGGGAAGAAAAGACTTAACAAAACAGTTATTACTTATCATTCCAGAATATTTTCAGTGTAAAACATTTCAGTAGTAAGCTATTCAGTTTCTGATATTTCATCATGAACAAAGATACAGCAAATCATTGCTGTTTGTTTTTTATTTGTTTGAATTAGAAAATGCACTTATTTAGACGAAAGAAAGTTTTGCAATGTAGAGACGAGATGCTGGAGATCAAACTTCTTTTTAACATCTTAGAGTCAGTCAAGAGTTTGTTATAAGGTTTTAGTTTGATAATCTTTTAACTGTGTATCTAAGAATTACGGCATTAAGATCTTGGTTTTTTATTTGGGGAAAGGTGAGAAAAACATCAGAAATCATTGTAATTAATATGTGAGAATTAATTAAAAATCAAGACAGTGAGATTTTAATTCTGATTAGAGACTAGGAAGAAGACTCCTACTGGAAAAATTTTAATTTATCCTTTGCAAAGTGAACAGGAAGTCAGTTATTTGGGTAGCCTGAATTTGAGAAGATTGTTCATACCTGAGGAGGATAGCTGTCAAGTCGGAGAGACACATACAGATCCACTCTCTCACTTACTCACACAATCACTTATGATTTGGAGTGTAGTTAGATACTGAGGATCTCATGGGTTACAGTCTTTTGGTTAATACTTCTAGGAGTCAATGCTGAAACTATCTAGACACAAAGGATCTAACAGATTAGAGTGTGTGTGTTTGTATTTTCCTATTAGTTCAGTAGTGAAGGCTGAATCTGGGAGCTGGGTTTAGAGGTTGGAGGTGGTAGTTTTTGAAGTAGTATACTTTCTTCAAATGTCATCTTATGAGGAATGTCATACATAAAGCAGTCACATGAGGAACTACTTTGGTTGAAGGATGGAGGGGAGCTGCAGAGCCCTGACACCTGCCTTTCCACGGTGGCTATTCAATCTTCATGTAGAATCCTGAGATTTGAAAATACAATAGAACCTCCATAGTTGACCTTATTTTCATAGACCAGATATATACCACATGTACTCAATAGAAGATTGACTTCTTTACATTGATCACCACTGTATGTTGACCAGTTCACTAGAGTCTTTTGGGTGGTCTACTGTTCTATAGTAATTGCCTTAAGGCAATGGTTCTCAAACTTTTACATACATCAGAATCACTTGGAGGGCTTGTGAAAGGTGCTGGATCCCACCTCTAGCAGCTCTGGGGCCTGACAGTTTGCATTTCTAATTCCCAACTTGTTCCCATGTGATTGCTACTGCTGCACCAGAGCCATTGTTCTAGGGGATTCCTCTAGATGGGCTTCTGAGTTCTGCCTATTTCAACATTCTGGGAATAGGCAGAGTGAAGTCCCATCAGAGAAGTAGAGACTTCCAAATAGGAAAACTGAATTTTGGCACCCAAGGATTTAGTTAGCCCTAATGGAATTCAATCATATTAGATTGTTTTCGTTTTATCTTGATTTTTGTGCACATAACCAAATACAGATGGACAAAGGTTATGTCTTAGTTGTCACTTCTAGAGTAAGGCTCTAGAATTTTCCAGGTCTCTCCATTGTAACACAGTCTAAGCTTTGTGCAGACTTCCAAAAATAACTAAAAAATTAGGTTTGTGGTTTTTTCATTTTTAAATTCTAATTTTTCAGATTTTTGTAAAAACAATCCAGTTCTTGGCTCGGTGCCTATAGATCAGTGGTTAGAGTGCTGGCCACATGCACTGGGGCTGGTGGGTTCAAACCTGACCTGGGCCTGCTAAACAAAAAATAGCTGGACATTCGGGCAGATGCCTATAGTCCCAGCTACTCTGGAGGCTGAAGCAAGAGAATCGCTTGAGCCTAAGAGTTTGAGGTTGCTGTGAGTTATGACACCACACCACTCTACCACTGGTGACATAATGAGACTGAAAAAAAAAAACAACAACAAACCAATTCTAAATTTAAAAGCTGAACAAGGAATTTCTTCTTAATCTTGTACTTGTTCTGTGTTTGATTAGACATATTGCTAGGTGAGTTTTGCCCTCTGAGATGACCCTTACTTTGTACCATGTCTCTTTAAATAACTTAACATTCAGTTCCTCTGGACCTGAAGTTCTTTCTGATTGCCTTCATGTTGTACCACCAATATCTTTCTGTTGTTACAGATAAGCAGTGAAAATGGAGTTTGGAGTATAGCTGCGGGCCAGGATTATTCCCTGTTTTTAGTGGATACAGAAGACTTCCAGCCTGGGTTATATTACAGTGGTCGACAGGAGCCTACAGAAGGTGACAACCTGCAAGAGAATCACAGTGGTACTAAGACTCCAGTACTTCTCTCCTGTAGTAAGGTGAACAGGAATTGGATCCTAAGGCCCACATTCTATAACACATGAGAAGTCTTTTGCTTTTGTTTTTATCTGTATGTTTACCTATTATTAAGTATTTCTGACTACCTCATTTAAAATTACAAATGCCTTCCAATCCCCCTCACCTCTTATCCCCTTTTCCTTCCTTGTTCTAATAGTACCTATCATCATCTAACATACTATATCATTTACTTATTTCATCTGTCATTTGTCCTCTTTATCTGTCATGGGGATGGGGATTTTAGTCTCTGCTGTAGCCTTATACTTTATAAATGATGGTTGGCAGGCATGGGGGCTCACACTGTAATCCCAGCACTTGGGGAGGCCAAGGTGGGAGTATTACTTGAGCCCAGGAGTTTAAGAGCAGCCTAGGCAACATAGTGAGACCCTGTCTCTATAAAAAAGATTAAAAAATTAGTTGGGCATAGCAGTCTGAGCCTGTAGTCCTATCTACTTAGGAGGCCGAGAGAGGAGGATCTCTTGAGCCCAGAATTCAAAGTGTTACGCTTCAGCCTAGCCAACAGAGCAAGACCCTGTCTCTTAAAAAAAAAAAATAATAATAATAATTGTAGAATTAACATCCTCATGTAGGAGGGGAAGGTATAGTTCACAACGAAGTTTTCTGACTGCAGTCATGGAGCCTTCATAGGTAAATAGAATAGAAATAGAGTAATGAATTTGTAAATGTAGGTGGGAAGTAAAAACTTCAGGGGCCCAAGATGGCTCATGGCAGATCATGAAAGACCTGACAGACCACCAGTGGGTCCCTGTTTCCCACCACTTCCTGTCATCCTTAGCTTTCCATTATATCCCCTTCTTTTTCATTTGATCTGCTTTCTTCCTGTCTCTTTTTCATAAGCTTAAACCATTGGCCTGTTTCTGCTTTTCTTTTTTCCAGTAAAATAACTCAAATCCTCAAAGTAACATGCTGTAGGGAAATTGAACCCTCAAAGCTAGTATGTTTCTGGATTTCTTATTCTTACTGAATAATGTATCATATGTACTGTTTTTTTTTTCTTTATGTTTATTTTTCTGGCTACTAAGTTATGAATGTATGGGGACAAGATTTTTCTTGCTAAAGGCAACACTGGCCAAGATTTGGCTGTTTACTAAGGTATAACCTGTTATGTTGAGCATGGTAATTGACACCTTGTCATCATTGGCCCTGGATCCACATTCCCCATGAAAGATTTCACAGTTTAGGTAAAGGATGAAATAGGCAGATGAAAAGGATGAAACGCTAGTGTGTGTCTTTGGTTACCATGGGATGTTAATAGCCCACTAGGGTCTGCAGCTTGCCTGCTTAGTTTAGTAGGATATGTGAAGGAAGATACTGAACATATTTTGTTCAGTGGTATTATGGGTAAATGACAAAAAGGCCCTTTTAAAGAAAGTCTCTTCAAGGTTGGGCGCTGTGACTCATGACTATAATCCTCTCTAGGAGGCCAAGGCGGGTAGATTGTCCGAGTTCGAGACCAGCCTGAGCCAGAGCAAGATCTCGTCTCTAAAAATAGCTGGGCTTTTGGCAGGAGCCTATAGTCTCAGCTACTTGGGAGACTGAGGCAAGAGAAATGTGTAAGATTCTCTTGTCAGCCTCAAGAGTTTGAGGTTGCTATTAGCTGTGACCACCATGGTACTCTACTGAGGGCAAAGAAGTGAGACTATCTCTAAAAAAAAAAAAGAAAAGTCCCTTTAGATTGTATTTTTAAGAGGCAAGTTAACTTAAGACCCTTGGGGTTTTTTTGTTTTTTGTTTTTTTTTTTTTTGAGACAGAGCCTCAAGCTGTCCCCCTGGGTAGAATGCTGTGGCATCACAGCTCACAGCAACCTCCAACTCCTGGGCTCAAGCAAGTCTCCTACCTTCGCCTCCCAAGTAGCTGGGACCACAGGCGCCCGCCACAACGCCTGGCTATTTTTTTGGTTGCAACCATTATTGTTGTTTGGTGGGCCCAGGCTGGATTTGAACCCTTCACCTTAGGTATATGTGGCTGGCGCCTTAGCCACTTGAGCCACAGGCACTGAGCCAGACCCTTGGTATTTTGATACACAGCATAGAGATCTTCTCTGTTCTCATTAATTGTATTTGTGCAAAAGAGAATCCTGAGACATGGATTCCCTATCATTTGGATCTTTATATATCTGGGGTATTTGTGTTTCCAAAACATTTCTAATGTGAAATGAAATGTATCTTGGAAATAAATGAAAGTATATGTGTACAGGTATGTATAGATTCAGATATACAAATGTAACAATGGTGTATGATAAACCAACTCTTAACAAAAAACCCTGGTCTGTAGTGTTTTTGTAAATTTTCACTATGGCCAGTTTTAAGCTACCTATGGTTTAATTACCTGCTTGCAAACTATCTGAATATTTAATAGTTGGCTTCTACAGGAGCCAGCTTCAGCACACCAAATTACTACTAGTAAATATATAAAATAAAATAAATATAATCTTTAATCTTTTCATTTTCTTCTGTTTCAGCTGGGCTACATAAGCAGAGTGACAGCAGGGAAAGATAGCTATCTCACCTTGGTGGATAAAAACATTATGGGTTATATTGCCAGTCTCCATGAGTTGGCTACAACGGAAAGGCGGTTCTATTCAAAATTAAGTGATATCAAGTCTCAGATTCTTAGGCCTCTTCTCAGTTTAGGTAAGTTGAATCCTCTCTGTGCTTCCCACCACCAAATCATTGGTACTTTGTTTTCTCTCTTCTTCTCGGATCACAAATAAAGAAGAACTTTTAGTTTATGGTGTATTCCTTTTTTTCCATTGTCTCTCTTCTTCTTTTTTATACATAGGCAGTCAACAACTTACAACGAGCTATTTCCAATTTTTCAACAGTCCAGCTGCCCCTGCCCTATCCCCCCACTCCCAGAGCTCCTTCTACTTACAGAAAATGGAAACTTTGAGAATATTCATGGCAGAGAAGCAGAAACAACTTTGAGAAAGTTCACCCTAGAAACTAGACTTCCAGACAACACTTCTAGCGCCTCTAGTCCTAAGACATCTTCCTTTACACTATCTGAATTATCTGTTTTCTTGTTATGATTTTTAGAATTATATCAAGTAGAGATTTATTTGGATTTATAAGTAGTTTCTTAAATTGTGGATAACCATTAGTGTTAAATTTCTTACCCCACAGCATGAATTAATTACATCTGATTCTTAGTTTTACTTAGCTCCAAAGAGGGATCGAAGGTAAAGAGCCACTGTCTGTGTATGTTAGGTACCTGCGACTTCCAGGAGGCTAGGAAGGCATGCAAAGTACAGATTGGAGGGCTGTTGAAGATAAACTACACCTATTCAAAACTTTTCCTAGGTTTGGCTCTCCACTTAGTAAATGGAGAGGAAGTTTTTGTGTTCTTTCTCTTTCCTGCATTCCTTGGCCCCCTGTGAAGACCTAGAATTCAGGCCAATACTCTTTAAGGTAACATTAGCTTATGTGGGTCAGCCCAATGTTTTTTTTTTTTATTTTGAGACAGAGTCTCAAGCTGTTGCCCTGGGTAGAGTGCAGTGGCATCACAGCTCACAGCAACCTCAAACTCTTGGGCTTAAGTGATTCTTTTGCCTCAGCCTCCCAAGTAGCTGGGACTACAGGCACCTGCCACAACACCTGGCTATTTTTTAGTCGTAGTTTGGCAGGCCTGGGCTGGATTTGAATCCACTAGCTCCAGTGTATGTGGCTGGAGCCCTAGCCGCTGAGCTACTGGCGTCGAGCCAAGCCCAGTGTTTCTTATGGAAAAAATCTACTTTTCAAGCAATTAATTTACAGTCTTTGTGAACACAATCCTTTTGTAAGTTTGGGACTGTTTGCATTTGTTTTTGCTTTTAGTGTGTTCTACTATTTTAAGTGTTATAGAGTCCCAGTGAACTAACACTGGGACCTAAAACTACAGGACTTTGACAAGGAGAAAAGAAAGCAATCTTAGGTAGAAGCTTCCTGGATTGCTCTGAAAAGAGAGTTAAATCTGCCATTTTCCAATCCTGGTTCCTGTTTCTCTATTGGTTGTTCCTTGTTTACTTATTAGTCTAATTGCTTGGAGGGAAGTCCTAGAAATTAGAAACTTTAAACTGGCAAAAAGGAAATAATTTCCTGATATACTCTTTCTAAAGTTCAGAGCATCCTAGGCAATCAGATTTTTGGATTGCCTCCCCTGGGTTTGTCTAAGAGTCAAGCAGAATGCGGAAGTCAGTATAAAAAGTCAAAAATGTTAACAGAGATATAACCACAGAAATGAGTTTAATTCCTGGCTGTCTCTTATCAATTGTATGAAATTAGGCAGTTCACTTCCCTTCTCTTATCTTCAGATTACTTATCTGAAAATGACAGGAGAGTTTGATTAGCTTAGTGGTTCTCAAATTTGGCTGATCTTCCAAATCACCTGAAAAGCCTTTATGAAAAAAAACTAAAAACTAAACCACCCTGGGATCTTAACTAGCAGACTGTACTGGGTCAGAATCTCTAAGGCATTTATGAATTTGGTTTTTGTTTTGTTTTTGTTTTTCTGAGATAGAGTCTCACTCTGTTGCCCCAGGCAGAGTGCCTTGGCAGCAGCTTAGCTCACAGCAGCCTCAAACTCCTGAGAGTAAGTGATTCTCTTGCCTCAGCCTCCCAAGTAGCTGGGACTATTAGGTGCCCACTGCAATGGCCAGGTAATTTTTTTCCATTTTTAGTAGAGACCGGGTCTCAGTCTTACTCAGGCCGGTCTCAAACTCCTAAGCTAACAGTCCTCCCACCTTGGCCTCACAGAATGCTATTACAGGCGTGAGCCCCTATGCTCAGCCTATTAATTTATTTTAACAAGCCTCTCAAATGACTGGACTCTGTGATCTGTGATGTTGTTTTCAACACTAAGTTTTAGGTTCCTTAGTTGAGAACATACGTCAACATGTTAAATAGTCTTAGAAAAGAAGAATTTATAATTGTGATCATATGATCATAATAAAGAATATTGTCTTCAGGTTGTGTTGTTGTTATTTTGTTACAGAAAATTTGGGCACTGCGACTACAGTTCAGCTGTTGCAGGAGGTGGCAAGCCGATTCAGCAAGCTGTGTTACCTAATTGGTCAGCATGGAGCCTCACTGAGTAGCTTCCTTCGCGGGATAAAGGAATCCAGGAGTTTGGTCATTCTGAAGCATGCAAGTCTCTTCTTGGATAGTTATACAGAGCAAGTATCCAGTCCTGTGTCATGTTCAGTCTCTGCAGGGTTTTTCTGCCAAGGAGAACAGCTCCTTACTCAGAAGAGCCTAGATTAGGGAGAGTGATATAAGGTAATAGAAATTGCAAAGCAGTGTTTTAATCTTAAGACAACTATAGTTCTCCATTTCTAAAATATAAGGGCAAAAAAAGGTTTAAAAATAATCAATTCCTATGTTTCCTTCTATATTCTAGCAGACAGATTGATCCTCTACTTAGATAAAATATACTATAATACATCTGATTCTTTGGAAAGCAGTTTTGTTCACTTAAGTAGATTGTACTACAATTTGAAGAAGTAAGTTAACTAAACAAATTATTTTAAGACCAACTGCTAATGGTAAATATGGAGCTATTCTGAGGTCTGCTTTTTTATTGTGTAAATGGAGGTTTTAAAAGACCTGACTTTTAATGTAAAGATATTTTCTTAATGAAATCTAGAATAGTTATTTAAGCTTCTTTTCATGTTTTTCAAATAAACTATCCCAAGTGTACTTGAAAATATAACTTAAAATATTTCTCACTTTTTCCTAAATTTATATTTTTATATCATAGTGTGAGGTATAATTTGTGTTATCATACTGTATATCAGGTTATGACATTGATGGGAAGTATGTATAGGTTTTGTTCTGTATTCTTTCATACTTCATCCATCCAACAAACACGGACTTGGGTGAGTGTCCTGTAAGTGCCAGGTGTTGTGTGGAGCTCAAGTCCACAGTAGCCACAGCATGGAGCCAGTGAAGAACACCTACCCTCAGGGAGTTCATTTTCTGCTGATGTTTTGTTTTGGTTGTTTATACCATAAATAACGTATGGTTGTTATTGAAAACTCTATAAATCGAGATAATCAAAAGTCACCCATAATCCGACCCCCAGAGATAACCACTGTTTATCATTTTATTGTATTTCCTTTCAGATTTATGCATATACCAGGGATGCCAAAAAATGTATACACAATTTAAGTGATCTTGTTGGAAGTAAAATCAATCAACCCTTCCCCCCAAGTGTATGAATTACAGTAAAATGGATGGGTATGCCATGTCCATATGGGAGGTACATTTGACTAGTGATCGTACTTTCAATTCAATTTGGAAAAATAGTACATAAATAACATCTCTTAAAATATGTTCACATTTTTTTGGCACCCTCTGCATGTGCAGATAAATGTATGCTGTTTTAATTCTAAGCAAAATTGAATGTATTTGAAGTTACTGTCTGAGTGGAAATACCCTGGTTTGAGTTTTTTAAAGCCTCATCTTTCAGACATGAAAAATAAAAATAATAGAACTCCATATTATTTTATTCCTGTAGTTGGGGCAAATAGAATATCTAGGTTTATATGTAAATTTAAAAAATTGTTTTAAATTGTGGTAAAATACACATCACATAAAATTTACCATTATAACCATTTTCAAGAATCTAATATCTTCAGCTGTTTTTAGTAGGAATTTCCTTTGTCTCTCAAAGTCAGGTTAATAACTTTTGCCAGCCCAGAAGTATGGAAGAAATGTATATAGCTCACGGCAATATATCTGTCTAGACTTGTTCTCTAGCGGTATGTCGATATTAATCAACATTTTCTAACACTGCCTCACTCAAGTACTTTTAACGTGTTTTCTTACCTTCACTGTTGTTTGTTCCTGAAGCTTTAATTTGAAAACCTGTAGTGAAGATGAGAAAAATTTTTCGTTAAAAATTCAACCATTTTAATGATTACATGTATTTTCTGAAGTTTGTTAAGTAAGTTGCCAAGTAATATCTACTAAGTAAATGGTAGCATCTTCTGCATAGCTGTCGGTATTTTAGAGTTTCCTTTCATATGACCATCTTTACTGAAGTGGCATCTCCTCCCTGCTCCCCTGCTTTATTATGGTGGTTATTCCATAACCTGCCTTCTCTTCAGTCCTTTATAGTTTACAAATGTTATCCTGAAGTTTCTGAAACTCATTGGTGAGAAAACTCTGAAGAACTGATTTACATTTTAACACTAATGTGCATTTTTTCTTTTCCATTCAAGGTACTGTACATCTATTACAAATTTCCTGGTTATGGGAGGATTCCAGCTTCTTGCTAAACCTGCCGTGTAAGCAAATACAAATTTTCCAATTGTCATTGTAACAGCCAAAGATCGTGTTTTATAGTGGTCTGTGCTTTTTAGTGCCCAGGGAAAGCTTTGACTTGGTCATTTTACCAAATGAATCAAAAGGAAGACTTTCCCTAACTCTTACAAAGGACAAGTATAACACTCTTAGCCCAATTATCATTAGAAGTACTATGGTATTGAAAAAGCAATGAATGAAAAGGCACAAGATCTGGGTCCTTCATCCCTGACATTTTGGACAGCTCTGTCTACCTCAGCAAGCCTAATTTTTTTCATGTGAAAATGAGAATATTCTCTTCCTTGTAAAAAACAAATAATGTATGTTATGGTACCCAGAGAAGTCCAAATTGTTCGTACAAATATAAAGAATTTGCATTTAGCTTCTGGGTAAATAATATAAAAGCCCCTTACATGAGATAAAATTCCAGTAGTTTCTCAATAAGTGTTAATAAAGGTAGATGTTTAAAAATTCTTTATTTTAATAGAAAATAGTCCAAATATGTACTTATCACCCAGATTTAACAGAGGTTAATGTTTTGCCATGGTTGCTTTGCTCTTTTATCCTGAAAAATCAGTACTAACATTTTTATTTCATTTCTGGTTTTAAAAGGAGTATTTTTAATATTTCACCATTAAAGGTAACACTCTAGATTTTTGATTTATAGGGTTAAAAGGCCCTTATTCCTAAAAGTTAAAGAGGAATTGATTTTTTATAAAGTTAAATATTCTTGCATTTCCAAGGTAAATTCAGTAGTTTTTATATGTAGTTTTTCAATACAATTGTGGATTCAATTTGCTGAGATAGTCATCCCCTGCTTCCTGTAGGGAATAGGTTTCAGGACCTCCCAGGATACCAACATACACAGATATTCAAGTCCTTGGTTTAAAAAAGGCATGATATTTGCATGGAACCTATGCACATCCTCCCATATACTTCAAATCCTCTCTAGATTACTTACAATACTTAATGCAGTATGTCATACTGTATTGTCTAGGAAATAATGACAAGAAACAAATGTCTGTACATATTTAATACAGATACACCATTTTTTTCCTTGAATATTTTTGATCTGAGGTTGGTTGAATCTGCACACAGATTTGGAACCCCAGGTATGGAGGGCTAATTGTATTTAAGAAATTTGTATCTCTGTGAAGATGAGAGTCCCTTCTCTTCTGAACTTGCAGCTTTGAACTACTAATCTAGTTTCTTTAATGAATAGATGTCTGTTTTTCTATATTTCTTCTTTATTTCTCCTTATAGCTTTAGTTATTTATATTTTTCTGGAAAATTGTTCATTGTATCCTTGTTTTGAATTTGTTGATATGATGTCCTGAACACTGTGTTAAGGTATTTTCACCTCTGTAATAACTGTATTGCAGTTAACTTACTATTCATTCTTATTATTTATTTGGACTTCACCAGTCTTGTCAGTACTTTACCCCTTTTATTAATCTATTCAAAAATTAGTTGATTTTTTTTTTCTTTTTGAGACAGATCTTGCTCTGTCATCTGGGCTAAAGTGCAGTGGCATCATCATAGCTCACTGCTACTTCAGCCTGCTGGGCTTAAGCCATCTGTCTGCCACAATACCCAGCTATTTTTTCTGTTTTTAATAGAGATGGAGTCTCAACTCTTGCTCGAGCTGGTCTTGAACTCCTGGTCTCAAGTGATTTTCCTGCCTTGGACTCCCAGAGTCTTAGGATTACAGACAAGAGCCACTGCTCCTGGCCTGCCTTTTTAAACTTTCATTAATTTTTGCTCTTTATATATATGTTTTGCTTTAATTTCTTACAATTTCATGAACTTTGCACTTAATTCAATAACTTTCCAATCTTTTAATTTTTCTAATATAGTCATTTTAAGGCTATAAATTTCCCTCTAATTATTGCTTTAGCTGTATGTTACAGTTTTGATACATTTTGTTTTTATAGTCAATTAGTTCTAAATATTTTTCTAACTTTTATTTTGAATCGTTGACTCTTGTCATGTGTTTGTTCATTTCCAAAAATAGAAGGGTTTGACCTTCATTTTTTAAATAACAAGTTCAAGTATGTTATGTCTTTAACCTTATATACATTTACTTTTTTTTTTGCTTTTAACCTTTCTGCATTATAATGCTTTTGTGTATATATATATATTTTTTTATTGAATGGTAACTATGTATATTAATGCACTTCTGGGATACAGTGTGGGGTTTTCACACACTGAAACACTTCCATCAAACTGGTTAACATAGCCTTCATGTCATTTTCTTAGTTATTATTTTAAAACGTTCACATTTTACTCTTAGAAAGATTCACTTGTACCCTTGTAAGATAAACCTAAGAAGTGATCCCTCCAATCCCCCTCCCTCCAACCATTCCCCCCTCCCCTCTCCCTTCCACCTCCCCGTATTCTTAGGCTGTTATTAGGTTATAGCTTTCATATAAAAGGTATAAATTAGTTTCATAATAGGGGTGTGTACTTTGGATACTTTTTCTTCCATTCCTGTGATACTTTGCTAAGAAGAACATTTTTCAGCTCCAT